>WBNM01041752.1:65056-83977 GCA_013399055.1 Ramphastos sulfuratus
CCCAGCCTTCCTGTAGCCCCCTTCAGATCCTGGAAGGCTACTCTAAGGTCTCCTGGAAGCCTTCTCTTCTCCAGGCTGCAGAGCCCCAACTCTCTCAGCCTGTCCTCACAGCAGAGCTGCTGCAACCCTCTCAGCATCTTCGTGGCCTCCTCTGGACCCACTCCAACAGTTCCATGTCCTTCCTGTGCTGGGGGCTCCAGAACTGCACACAGGACTCCAGGTGGAGTCTGAGGAGAGCAGAGCAAAGGGGCAGAATCCCCTCCCTTGCCCTGCTGGCCATGCTTTGTAAGAGTTAATCCCATTCTCTTTTCCCAATGAAAAGGAAGAACCTCAATTTTTGCCTCTGTGGAAAGCATTTAACCATTCAATTAACAAGTTCATCTGGAAGCATGTGAAGAAAGACACAACAATCCTCCTGAGCATGCTGCATGAATACCAATGTATTAATTAAAATCTCTCTGAACTTGTCAGTATTCTGCATTTGGGGCCACATCTCAGATACCATGGGGCTATCTCTTTTTTTTTTTTTTTCACCAAGTTGCAGCACACACATACAGCATTAGATGTTTATCTTCTGGAAAAAAAAACCCTTCCTGGGACACATAAAAGTCAGCAAGGCTCCTGGGTTTATACAAATGTCTCCCAACTGCAAAGATCCATATTGTTGCTGTAGGGAGAGCTGCTGAGATGCCTCTGCATTGGGCTCTGTTTGGCTTTGTCTGTCTGGTCTCCTTTTTTTTTGTTGAAACTATGAAATGTGTGGTGTAAACACACAGCCTGAATGTCCAAACCCAAATGTCCTCTATAAACTTTGTTGCTTTGCATTTAGGCTCTTTTGGGTTTTGTTTTTTTTTTTTTAATGCTCTGAAGTGTGAGTTCCCAGGCCCCTCAAACACTGTGCTGAGTCAGCAGCTCTACCCATTCCATCTCACTTTGATTTGTTCCTCCAGGCTTGCATTTTGTTGTCACCTCACCTACTCTATCCCTTACTCTTGCCTTCTCTTAAACCCATTGCCCCTTGTCCTGTCATTACAAGACCTTGTCAATAGTCCCTCCCCAGCCTTCCTGTAGCCCCCTTCAGATACTGGAAAGCTACTCTAAGGTCTCCTGGAAGCCTTCTCTTCTCCAGGCTGCACAGCCCCAACTCTCTCAGCCTGTCCTCGTAGGAGAGCTGCTGCAGCCCTCTGAGCATCTCTGTGGCCTCCTCTGGATCCCCTCTCAGTCTTCTCTTTTTCAGCCCCAGGTTTCTCAGCTATAAGAGAGATCAGGATGATGGGAGCCTGGCAGGACTGAGGTCTGTTTGCACCAGGAGGAACATTCATCCAGCAATACCTGTAACCAGACCCATGTCTCTTTGCTGCCTTGGCCCTTTGCAGGGCTTAGCCATGTGCCTGGCACCCAGCAGCCACATGTTTACCTGTTGACAGCCCATGCTTGCCTTGGCTGTGTTGCTTTAAGCAAGCCCTCAGTGTTTCCTGTGTTGCTTTAAAAAGTTCCTAAAGTTTCCCCCATTCAATCTGCTGTTGCTAGGTGCTGGGTGGCTTTTTTTTTTCTTTTTTTTTTTTTTTTATTGTGCTTGTTATGAAGAAGGCTTCAGCAGGCTAAGAATATTTTATAAGGTTAGAAAATGGTGTTAAATGTTAATTAGCAGTTGCATAATCCCAGGTGGCATCCTCTCACATGCACTTGTCAATTTTTAATGAGTGTCACTCGTGCACATCAAACTCAAAATTAGCTTTCTTTCCTGAGCGCTCTGTCTGATTTTCACACTCCCTTCCCCTCCCCTTCTCCTTTTGATGTTCCTGACACAATATATCATGCTGGCATTTGCTTTGGTTTCATCTCCCATGCATGTTGTCATGTAGCTAGTTAGTTATCTGCAACATATACACAGACTCATAGCAGTGCATCTTCACAGGATGAATCTTGGCTCTTTTTTTTTTTTTTCCTCCTTCTTAGGCGTAGCCTCCAGTAACTTGAATAAGGAAAACTTGATGCAAAGGCATTTTAGTTTTTGAGCTGAGAATTCAGAGCAGCAGAGCTGCTCTCTGAGCTTGGCTGGTGGTGACCCTCGCTGGCAGCACGTTGCAGTCCTGGTGTAGTTCCTCCATAATTAATTTTGGAGCAAAAGTCTCAACATTTCCATCTCCAATTAAAAAAATCTTACAAGGAGTGTTGTGCATGCAGGTATCTCTTGTGTGAGGAAAGGCTGAGAGACCTGGGTCTGTTTAGCCTGGAGAAGACAAAGACCCTGCTGTAGCAGGGGTGGTTGGACTTGGTCTCACAGAATTTCCAGAATGATACATAGAATGGTAAGTTTGGAAGGGACCTCAAGGATCATCTAGTTCCAGCCCCCTGCCATAGGGAGGTGTCCCTGCCACTACTACAGGTCACTCAAGGCCTCCTCCAACCTGGCCTTGAACACCTCCAGGGAGGGAGCAGCCACAACTTCCCTGGGCAACCTGTGCCAGTGTCTCACCATTCTCACTGCAAAGAACTTCTTCCTGACATCCAGTCTAAATCTCCCCTCTGCCAGTTCAAACCCATTGCCCCTCGTCCTGTCATTGCAAGACCTTGTCAATAGTCCCTCCCCAGCCTTCCTGTAGCCCCCTTCAGATCCTGGAAGGCTACTCTAAGGTCTCCTGGAAGCCTTCTCTTCTCCAGACTGATAGGGGTTGGAAGGGACCTCTGGAGATCATCTAGTCCAAACCCCTGCCAGAGCAAGTTCACCCAGAGCACACTGCACAGGATCACCATGTCCAGGTGGGTCTTGAATGACACCAGAGAAGGAGACTCAACAACCTCTCTGGGCAACCTGTTTCTGTGCTCTACCTCTCCTCAAAGTAAGGAAGTTTCATCTAAGCATGAGAAGGAGCTTCTTATGTATCAGTCTGTGCCCATTGACCTGTCACTGAACACCACTGGAAAAGAAACAAACTGCTCCCATCCTCCTGACACTCACCCATTAAGCATTTATTAGAATTGATAAGATCCTCCCTTAGTCTTCTCTAGGCTTAAAACCCCCAATTGCCTCAGCCTTTCTTCATGTTCTCATCCCCTCACCATTTTTGTAGCCCTTTGCTGTACCTCCAGATATCTTTCCAACCCCTGCTACCTTGTTCTTCTTCACCTTATTAGCAGTACAATGCACCAGTATAGAAGCATGACCAGAGATGGAAAGGCTATTTAGCATCCACAAAAACATGCTGAACCCCTCGTGGGAATACCCTCTATGAAGTTGGCTGTGGTTTTAGAGTCAAATCCAAACCTTTTGAAAGAGATCATGACTTAAAGTTGCCAAGACTGGCACAGGTTGCCCAGGGAGGTTGTGGCTGCTCCTTCCATGGAGGGGTTTAAGGCCAGGTTGGACGAGGCCTTGAGTGAGCTGTGCTAGTGGGAGGTGTCCCTGCCTATGGCAGTGGATTGGAACTAGATGATCCTTGAGGTCCCTTCAAACCTTACTATTCTATGATTCTAAGACCAGGGATGCTTTTCAGACCTGCACATCCAGGTGAAGTAACCTGATTATTGCAACTCTCACACTGAGTCTTCAGCAGCTGTTGGAGGAGCTGGCTGTAATAGTGGCACCCAAAGAGCTGGTGTTGGGCAAAGTGCACACCTGTGAAATGGATGGAAATAAAGGGATAGTTCAGGCTGTCTAAGATCATCTCAGCTCCTACAGTGGCTTTCTCGTGGCTTTCTCAGTTTGATCAGAGCTGTACACTCAACTCTGTTAAGCAGCTTCTTGATAAATCAGAGAACAGCTGAAGAGAAGCTCAGATAATTAAATTTTCACCATTGATCATTTCCATTCACAGAATCACAGGATGGTAGGAGCTGGAAGGGACTTCTGTAGATCATGGAATCCAACCTCCCTGCCAGAGGACCACAGAATCTAGTGCAGGTCACACAGGAACACATCCAGAAAGGGCTGGAAAGTCTCCAGAGGAGACTCCACAACCTCTCTGAGAAGCCTGTTCTAATGCTTTGTGACCCTTACAGTAAAGAAGTTCTTCCTTGCATTGAGGTGGAACTTCCTGTGCTGTAGTTTATTACTCCTTGTCCTACCATAGGGTGCAACTGAGAAGAGTTTGTCTCTCCTCCTCTCAACCCCCAGCCCTTACATATTTCTAAACATTGATTAGATCCCCTCTAAGTCTTCTCTTCACCAGACCAAAAAGCCCCAGGTCCCTCAGCCTCTCCTCACAGGGCAGTGCTTCAACCTCTTCTTCATCTTCATAACCCTAAAAGCAAAACCCCCACATACACTGCCCTCCCCCTACACACAGAGTTTGGTCCTTAGCTTCTGATTTGACCGCGGGGGGGAACTTTCCTTTGGTCTGTGTTTTGCTTTGATTTCTATTTGTTAAGGAAAGACTTCTACTAAGCATCAGGATGATTTTGGTTTGTTAAATGGAGTTGTTAGCTCACTTGGCAGGAGCCTCTGTGCAGCCTTTGCTTTGATTTCCCATAAGGACACCACGCGCTTGAAAAATATTGGCTTCTTGACACCCTAGTGCCACTGACCTCTCTTTCCAATAGAACAACCTCAGCTTAAAATTATTTTTATTAATCAAGATTTTTATCTCTTAGAGGAGATTGACAGCTTTCCAAAACCTTTCTGACAGCTCCTGCTCCCTGCAAGTGGTGAACCAGAATTAACAATCAAGGGTTGCAGGCCTGATCCCTGCTGCTGCTTAGCGAGATGTAAATGGGAGGAGAGCTCCCTGATCCTCCTGCACCTACACCAGCACGAATGAGATTAGCCTCCAGTCATCTAGCCAGGAAAATGAAATGTCATGGCAATGACTTGTGTCCAACTTCTGAAATCAACAGATCAAGCAGGAGTAATTACACTTCTCTTTCACCCTCTCTACACACAGACATTTATTTTTTACCACCGTCCTTTGATGGCCTGTACAGAAAAATATATGCAATAAATAAATACTTCCACACAAGGTGGCAAGAGTAATGGAGCCACTGGAGAAGGAAGTAGCAAGAGGAGAGAGGTGATGTTGAAATGCCAAAAGGCCAATATGTTTTCTGAAAGTCCCTGGCATAAAATGTGGGATTTTGTTGGGTTTTGGGAATTTGTTGTTTGTTTGGTGGTTGTGTGGTTTTTTTTTTTTCCCCCCTCAGTTTTTGGGTGGTTGTTAGTTGGGTGTGTTTGTATTTTGGTTTTGTGGTTTGTTTGTTTGTTTGGTTTTTTTTTGTCTTGTGGTTTTTTGTTTGGTTTGAATTTCTGTTATCTTATCTTGTAGTAGCAAAGGGGGAAAAAATCCAAACCATGCTGGGGTTTTTTTATTCCATGTCCCTGTACATAGGGGCCCCAGTCATGGACAGGCACCACTATAGCTGAGGCTCTTTAGTTTGAAAAAGAGGAGGCTGAAAGGAGATCTCATTGCTGTCTACAACTACCTGAAGAGACATTGTGGAGAGGCTGCTGCTGAGCTCTTCTCACAGGTAATTGGAGACTGAACAAGGGGGAATGACCTCAAGCTGAGGCTGGGGAGGTTCAGATTGGATATTAGGAGAGTGGTCAGGGACTGGAATGAGCTGCCCAGGGAGGTGGTGGAGTCACCCACCCTGGATGTGTTTTTAAGGGTGGTTTGGATACAGCAAATGAGTCCTGGGCTGCATCAAGAGCAGTCTGGCCAGCAGGGCAAGGGAGTGGGTACAGAGGAGGCCACAAAGATGCTCAGAGGGCTGCAGCAGCTCTACTATGAGGACAGGCTGAGAGAGTTTGAGGCTCTGCAGCCTGGAGAAGAGAAGAGAAGGCTTTGAGGAGACCTTAGAGTAACCTTTCAGTACCTGAAGGGGGCCCTACAGGAAGGCTGGGGAGAGATTATTTACNAGGTGCTGTCCATGAAGGTAGTAGGGTTAAAGTCAGATGGTATGAGAGCTGCCAACTCTCTTTCCAGTGCAAGCAAAGACACCAAATGTTCAAGCTGTGCTGATTGAATCATTGTGCTTTCATTTCAAAGCTCTTTAGTGCATGGGAGAACTGAAAATGTTCTAATATCTGAGGGGTGAATGGAGACAATCTCATTTCAGTGGTGTACAGTAATAAGGCAAGGAATGGTGGATGCAAACTTGAACATAGAAGGTTTCACCTCAACTTGATGAGAAACTTCTTTACAGTGAGGGTGACAGAGCCCTGGCACAGGCTGCCCGGGGGGTTGTGGAGCCTCCTTCTCTGGAGGCTTTCCCAACCTGCCTGGATGCATTCCTGTGTGGACTGCCCTGGGTGATCCTGCTTTGGCAGTGGGGTTGGACTCTCAGCTCTCTAGAGGTCCCTTCCAACCTCTAACATTCTGTGATTCTGTAACATTAATTAATCAGGGTTTGATCCTTTGTAAGAAAAAACAAGCTGTTCTAATAGGAGTCCAGCACTCGCTGCTCCTGAACTTGCATCCACTCTGGATCCAGCTGGAATGTCAAATATGAGTGAGGGCTTCAGAGGAATTACTACTGAGTTTTTCCTCTCTGGATCAGAAGTCAGATGTTAAAAATTAATGAGAGAGCTTGTTATTGTGGGATTTGGCTCCCCAGTGGAGTTGCTCTAAAGCTTTGACTAATGCACAGTATTTATTAGGACAGAATTTGGGTTTATTTTGAGCCTCCCTGTCAACCTTCAGGTTTTCATACTTTATCTTTCAAGTGATTTGGGTCACTGTCCATTGACTCTTTGAAGAGAGAGGCACCATTAAAGAGAGAAGGGGTGTGTTTTTTGATGCTATTTTTGTTGGTAGGTTTTTAGGCAAGCTATCAGTGTTCTCTGGAAGATCTCCAGTCATTTCATGTGCATCTGCTTCCTAAAAGCAGGCTTATTCCTCTGTGCCTGCTAAGCCATGTGCATCAGCCTTAAAACACTGCCTGAATGCTGCCTCAGCCTGGGAGGCAGGAGCAGAAAGGTGTTCTCACTGCATTACTTCATGTGCTGTTTCCTGACATATAATTATGTATTTTCAAGCACACATACTACAATAAGTGAAACCTTTTCATTTAGAGGGCAGGAGGTTGGTTTTTTTTTTTTTTGTTTTTTTTCCCCCTTCACCTTGCTTTTGAATTATGATTTACTTAATGTAAGATATTCTGCTTTCCAAGAGATAGAAAATTGGTTGCTGCTACCACTAGTTGGAGTTATAAGGCATTGTTGGGAGTTTATGATGGCATTAATCTCAGTGTAGAGATGGTTGCTGTGGTTAAGGACTGTCCTATCAGGTCTAAGAGCCCTCGGTATTGCTTCGGGCCATTAAGCAACAAATTGTCTGTAAGGAATAATTTGTTGCATTTCTCCTACCATGTTTTATAATGAAAGGGATTCTATTTAATGTTATGCTTCCTTGGGTTCAGTTGTCACCCCCTGACAATTCCAGCAGCTCTTCAGTCTAAATAGCTGTCCATTTATTCCCTCTCTTGGGAATATACAGATGCACAGATTGCATTGGGTTGGAAGGGACCCTTAAAGGTCATCTTGTGCCACCCCCCCTGCAGTCAGCAGGGACACCTCCAATTAGATCAGGCTGCCCAGGGCCACATTGAGGCTGAATGTCTCCGTGGATGATGCCTCAGCCACATTCCTGCACGTCCTGTACCAGTATTTTACTACTCTCATTGTGAAGAACTCCATTTAGACTGGCTGTTAGGAGAAGTTCTTTACAGTGAGGGTGGTGAGACACTGGCACAGGTTGCCCAGGAAGGTTGTGGCTGCTCCCTCCCTGGAGGTGTTCAAGGCCAGGTTGGAGGAGGCCTTGAGTGACCTGTTCTAGTGGGAGGTGTCCCTGCCTATGGCAGGGGGTTGGAACTAGATGATCCTTGAGGTCTCCTTTCAACCTGAACCATTCTATGACTCGATAATGCCTCACCCAAATATATTCTGCTCCAGTTTCAATCCATTGTCCCTCATCCTATTGCTAAAAGCCCTCCAAGGGCTTTAGACAGCAGATCCTTCTCCAGCCTTCCTGCTGGTCTCCTTCAGATATTGAAATCTGGTTAAAAGGTCTCCCCAGAGCTTTCTCTTCTCCAGGCTGAACAGCCCAAATTCTTTCAGCCTCTCTTCATAGCAGAGGTGCTCCAGCTCTCTGATGTTTGTTGCCCTCCTCTGGACCTGCTCCAGCAGAACCACATCCCTGTTCTGTTGGGAGCTCCCTAGCTGAACATAGTATTCCAGGTGAGGTCTCACCACTGATTACTAGGGTGGCAGAATCACCTTTCTCAACCTGCTGGCCACTCTTTGGATGCTTCTTTTGATGCCTTGGAGATGATGAGATCAATTGAAAAGTGTTTTTAATTAACAGCAGAGTTTCACTTGTTGAAGTCATGACATTGAGCAATCCCATGAAATTTCTGTTCTAATGCTTGGCTTCAGTTTTCAGACCATGACAATATCCAGGACAGACAAATAGAGATTCATTCTGTTTTGATCATCTATTTGCATATCAATAATGAGTTTTATGAAGCCATATGCTGGCTTCCAGAAAGTTGTGACAGCAGAGGAAATGTCAGAAGATGGAATGACTGTGGAAATGTAAGTATTGAATACAATTATTAAATAAAATTGGAGGTATGCCAAGACTAGAATGACTCTGATTTAAATGGAGGCTAGGGAGATCTTTCATGCAGTCTTCTCACTTGCATTGTATTGAAGTCTGACTTATTTAAACTCAGATTGATTCTAAGCTGAATAATGAAAGGGAGAATCAGTCCATTGTTCTCGAAGGGTTTCTTCTGTTTACAGCTTGTTTTGCCAGAGAGAGGAGCTGAGGATTTTTTTTCAGCCTTTACATCTCTCAGTGCAGTTTAAAGGGGAAGTTGAAGCAAAAAAAGCAAGTTCTCAAGACAGAACAGGATGGATAGGACTTGCTTCTTAGCAGCAGCAGTATTGCATTGGCTCATTGTTTGTACTACTGACAGGTAAGATCCCTCCTGCAGGATAGGACTTGCTTCTTAGCAGCAGCAGTATTGCATTGGCTCATTGTCTGTACTGTTGACAGCCAAGATCCCTCCTGCATATAAACAATATCCCTGTCTCCATACCTCTGCAGAGACAATTGTGGAACAAACACTTGTCTTTAGCCAGTGAACCTCACTCACTCTTCTCTTGTCTCATTCTACTCCTTCACTGGGAACTGATTTTGTTTCTCTGGAATTTGGCTGAGAACTGGCCCAAAAACCATCTGTGAAGGTAGGCTGAGAAGTAATAAAATTTCCCCTGGAATTGAGAGTTTGCAGGTTTGAGAAACGTGAGCAAAGGTCAGAATATTTGGTGGCTCTTTCCTTCTTCCTGGGCCTTCTTCTTTGAGTGCCTCACTTTGAAATGTGTGCTGGACTCCAGCCATTCCTAGTGACCTGCTCCAGACAGGTATTAGTGTTCCACAAATACTGATTTAGGCAGGGTGATTTAAAAACCTGTTAAATATCTTTTCTCCTTCTGCTGTTATAATTGAGGAGCCAAGAAAGCCAAGGGACAGTGCTGTGCAGAAAGCTGTACATTAGCCATCTGCATTGCTGGAGCTGTGCTGACTGACTCTGCCCCAGGAATTCACCTGAATCATAGAATGGTAAGGTTGGAAGGGATCTCAAGGATCATCTAGTTCCAACCCCCTGCCATAGGCAGGGACACCTCCCACTAGTACAGATCACTCAAGGCCTCATCCAACCTGGCCTTGAACACCTCCAGGGAGGGAGCAGCCACAACCTCCCTGGGCAGCCTGTGCCAGTGTCTCACCACCCTCACTGCAAACAACTTCCTCCTAACATCCAGTCTAAATCTCCCCTCTGCCAGTTCAAACCCATTGCCCCTTGTCCTGTCATTGCAAGACCTTGTCAATAGTCCCTCCCCAGCCTTCCTGTAGCCCCCTTCAGATACTGGAAGGCTACTCTAAGGTCTCCTGGAAGCCTTCTCTTCTCCAGGCTGCAGAGCCCCAACTCTCTCAGCCTGTCCTCATAGCAGAGCTGCTGCAGCCCTCTGATCATCTTCGTGGCCTCCTCTGGACCCGCTCCAACACTTCCATGTCCTTCCTGTGCTGGGGGCTCCAGAACTGCACACAGGGCTCCAGATGGGGTCTGATAAGAGCAGAGTAAAGGGGCAGAATCCCCTCCCTTGCCCTGCTGCCCACACAGCTCTTGATGCAGCCCAGGACTCAGTTGCTGTCTGGGTTGCACTCACACTGCAGGTTCATGTTGAGCTTTTCATCACCCCACACCCCCAGGGCCTTTTCCTCAGGGCTGCTCTCAGCCATTCCCCACCCAGCCTGGAGTTGTGCTTGGGATTGTGCCTACCCAGGTGCAGGACCTTACACTTGACCTTGTTGAATTTCATGAGGTTGGCCTGGTCCCACCTCTGCAGCCTGTCCAGGTCCCTCTGGATGGATCCCTGCCCTCTAGCAAGTCGACTGTGCCACACATCTTGGTGCCATCTGCACACTTGCTGAGGGTGAATTGGAGAAAGCAAAGAAAGCAGATCTGCCCCATTAGCATTTTGCTTGTAAACTCCACATATCTGATAAAGAAATCATTTGGAAATAATAAACATGCCATTTTTACAGGCACATTTCAGAGCAGAGCCACACTTCAAGGGCTATAATTGTGACCTACATTTTGAATTATTTGATAAGGCTGACCCCCTATGATGATCTCAAATTAAAATCTTATAAATTACCACTTCCTGGCAAATAGGCTTGCTGTTATCATTTCACTCTGACATTTATTCTGTGCTATGGGTCACTGCTTTATTACTGTAAGAGCTTTTGGCCAAGTGCTGTTCCCAAAGCATAGGAAGATGTTAAAGGTTAATTTCTTGCAAACTGTGAGAAAATGTTATTTCTCATTCATTTAGACTTGCATTACTGAATTTGCATTCTTTTTATAGTCTCTGCATTAGTATGGACCTAAAATCCCTCACAGCAAATCAACCAATAAATTGCACTGAATTACAGTGCAATAATGAATTGCTTGTCATTTGATTTCCAACAACAATAACAAGAATGGGTTGGTTTGTGGGTTGTTTTTTTTATGCTCTTGGTCAGACAATTAACATAATCTCTTTTGGTGTAACTCTGGAGTCTTTGGAGCTCTGCCTGCAGAGTACTCAGACCAAAAGTTGTAAGTGCCATAAAAGTTGATTGCAGAATCAATCAGGTTAGAAAAGACCATTAAGGCTTAGTGCCAAGGTTGAGTTGATTGGATGGGGCTGGGTTAATAGGTTGGACTGGATGAGATTGGAAGTCTCTTCCAACCTGGTTGATTCTAAGATCATCAGGTCCAAGCTATCACCCAGCACCATCTAATCAATTAAACCATAGAATGGTTTAGGTTGGAAAGGACCTCAAAGCTCATCCAGTTCCAACCCCCTGCCATAGGCAGGGACACTTCCCACTAGAACAGGTCACTCAAGGCCTCATCCAACCTGGCCTTGAACACCTCCAGGGAGGGAGCAGCCNATGCTCTTGGTCAGACAATTAACATAATCTCTTTTGGTGTAACTCTGGAGTCTTTGGAGCTCTGCCTGCAGAGTACTCAGACCAAAAGTTGTAAGTGCCATAAAAGTTGATTGCAGAATCAATCAGGTTAGAAAAGACCATTAAGGCTTAGTGCCAAGGTTGAGTTGATTGGATGGGGCTGGGTTAATAGGTTGGACTGGATGAGATTGGAAGTCTCTTCCAACCTGGTTGATTCTAAGATCATCAGGTCCAAGCTATCACCCAGCACCATCTAATCAATTAAACCATAGAATGGTTTAGGTTGGAAAGGACCTCAAAGCTCATCCAGTTCCAACCCCCTGCCATAGGCAGGGACACTTCCCACTAGAACAGGTCACTCAAGGCCTCATCCAACCTGGCCTTGAACACCTCCAGGGAGGGAGCAGCCACAACCTCCCATGGCAACCTGTGTCAATGTTTCACCACCCTTACTGTAAAGAACTTCCTCCTAACATCCAGTTTAGATCTTCCCTTTGCCAGTTTAAACCCATTCCTCCTCCTCCTCCTGTCATTACAAGTCCTTGTAAATAGTCTCTCCCCAGCCTTCCTGTAGGCTCTCTTCAGATCCTGGAAGGCTCTTACAAGGTCTCCTCAAAGCCTTCTCTTCTCCAGGCTGCAGACCCCCAACTCTCATATACTATTCTCATGGCAGAGGCACCAAGTGCCTCATCCAGTCTCATTTTAAACAGTTCCAGGGATGGTGACTCCATCACCTTCCTGGGCAACCTGTTCCAATGCCAATCACTCTGTGAAGAACTTCCTCCTAATATCCATCTTAAACCTCCCCTGCTGCAGCTTGAGATCTGTGCCCCCTTGTTCTGTCCCTGGTTGCCTGGGAGAAGAGACCAACCCTCACCTGGCTACAGCCTCCTTTAAGGTAGTTGCAGACAGCGATAAGGTCCCCTCTGAGCCTCCTCTTGTCCAGGCTCCTCATGTCTTCATCTGAATGTGCCTTGGGTTGTAGCCTTTCTGTAAAAAAAAAAACTCATGCTTTCTTCTACTGTGTGCTGGGTTTTCAAATGGACAGGCAATTCCCCTTGAAATCTGCAGCTGTACCTCAAAGGTAAAGCAACTCTTGGTCAGCCAACACAGAGCCAGATTGGGCTAATTCCCTCCAGGAAGAGCTCTGTGAAGTGTTTGTTCAGCACATAAACAGGGTTCATTTAGGATTCACAAAGGGACTGTGTATGGAGGACTTCTCAGGTGGTAACAAGGCCAGAAGTGATATGAATGTGTAATTGCCCTCTGAATAGGTTGTATTTTGGGTTTTTTAATAAGGTATTAATATCTGCCTTCCCAGTGGGAAATTCTGCAAAGGGAGCTGTTAATTATCTCCATACTCAGGTGGGATCAAGGAGAAGGAGCTGGACCACTGTGTGATACCTGCATATTCTATGCAAGTACTTCTTTCCTGGGCAACCAGTTGTCCTCAAAAAGAAGTGGGGCACAGCATGTGGTCGATAATAGTGAAAGCACCTCCCTTGCCCCCAACCCCAGTTAATTCCCTCTGGTACTACTTAGAGGAATATGCAGAGGAGGAGGGAGGAAAACATTGACACAGCTCCTTACCAGACAGAAATGATTAAAAAATGAATCATGGTCTGCATTGTGTTGAGCTATCACTGGTAGTTCCCCGAAGAAATAGGTTAATAAAGTTGTGGCCTAATTAAATCACTGATCTTGTTTGTCTTCTTGCCTGTTTGAGACTGACATCTTCCAGACTTAGCTCTGACACCAGCCCAGAGGCTCACATGCCTTGTGCAGGACACTGCAAGCAGGTGAGATGCTTTACACATTGAGTCATTGAAGTATTCCCACTTTGTTCTGGGTGGGGACTTGTGTCAGTTAGTTTATTGCTTACTAGTTGGAGTTGCAGATTGTGCTTAGCATCAGGGGAATATAGAATTATAGAATGGTAAGGTTGGAAGGCGACCTCAAGGATCATCCAGTTCCAATCCCCTGCCATAGGCAGGGACACCTCCCACTAGTACAGGTCACTCAAGGCCTCCTCCAACCTGGCCTTGAACCCCTCCAGGGAGGGAGCAGCCACAACCTCCCTGGGCAACCTGTGCCAGTGTCTCACCACCCTCACTGCAAAGAGCTTCCTCCTAACATCCAGTCTAAATCTCCCCTCTGCCAGTTCAAACCCATTGCCCCTTGTCCTGTCATTGCAAGACCTTGTAAATAGTCCTTCCCCAGCCTTCCTGTAGGCACCCTTCAGAGACTGGAAGGCTACTATAAGGTCTCCTATATGTGTGTGATCTCTCCTGAGGCTTTGGTCCTTACTGCCTAGCCTTGATTCTCTCCAGTTATTTTGGCCATTGTGCAGTCTCCCTCTGCTGCCAAGTGTGGAGGCTTGAGCAAACAGCAGATAAAATATGTAACCTATGTGAGAGAACTCAGCATACCATCCAGGCACTGCTTTGCTTTGCTCTGCATGACTCATTCTTACAGCAAGGGGAAGATTGTCCAAGGCTCAGTGCCAGCTGCTAGTTCTTCCTAACTGAGCCTTCTCAGGGAAGACAAGCAGGTTGCACTCCCTGAGCCTGGTACTGGGAGATTGTTGTTGCCCATCACTCATGACATTCAACAAGGCCAAGTGTAAGGTGCTGCACCTGGGTCGGTGCAATCCCAAGCACAACTCCAGGCTGGGTGGGGAATGGCTGAGAGCAGCCCTGAGGAAAAGGCCCTGGGGGTCTGGGGTGAGGAAAAGCTCAATGTGAGCCTGCAGTGTGAGTGCAGCCCAGACAGCAACNGCCAGTAATGCTGTGTGGCATTTCATCTGCAGAAAGCAAAGTGATTCCTCAGTGCTGGCATGGAGTGAGGCTGGTTTGCAAAGCAAGAGCTGGTGCAGTGTTCTCTGCTGTGCTATATTGTGCAGTGCTGATGTGCAGCAGGGGATACACATCTAATACTTGAGCCTCAGCTCTTACTCTTGATGGCTTCACTAGGGTTAAGATACAAACTGGAGTGTTCTGTGTGCCCCTGTTGAGTATATATTCATCATAAAGTAACTCTGACCTTTTGAGACTTTACTTTCTTCTTCAGTTTGTAAGCATATTGTGTGCAAGCTTTCATCCTGGCTGAGGCTTTTATTTTGAGTTAAGCCCACTGGTGATTGTCAGTGAAGGATGTAGAGCTGTGGCTGTTAAACTGAAGAAGCCACTGATACGATTATAATAGCCTCAGCAAACAGCTGTGACATTTACTCCTCAGAGCTGGTTGTTTTTATTCTCATTCTTGCCTAAAGAAGGGCTAATGAGAACATTTTGGAGGAACTTCTCTAACTTTTCACTGCTTTCTTGTGTTAAGAGTTGGGAGGTTTTGTTTGGATTTATAAATAAGAATCTTTTTTTTTTTCTGACTCCAAGTTGAGAGTTTTTCTACAGGTAAACATCAGGGCAGCAGGCAGAAGCATGACAAAAAGATGTTGGCTATGAAAATAGATCAATATTTGGCACTTCATGCTGTTTAATTAGGAAAACATTTAGTTCTTATTAATATAATTATCTGGTTGATGCAAAGAACCGTATGGATTTTGCTATTAAAGACCTCATTTTGCATCAATATAGACATTGACTTTTGGACTAGTTTGATCTGCTAGAGACAGAGACTAAGGGATCTGCTAGAGAGAGTCCAATAGAGAGGATGATTGAGAACTTGATCATCACCTCTGTGAAGAGAGACTGAGAGACCTGTTTAGTCTTGAGAAGACTGAGAGGGGTCTGATCAATGCCTATAATTATGAGGGCTGGGTGTCAAGTGACTGAGGCCAATCTCTTTATGGTGGTGCACAGTAATCAGGTAAGGAACAATGGATGCAAACTCAGATGTAGAAGGTTTCAGCTCAACATGAGGAGAAGCTTTGTTATAGTGAGGGTGACAGAGCCCTGGAACAGGCTGCCCAGGGGGGTTGTGAAGCTTCCTTCTCTGGAGGCTTTCAAAACCCACCAGGATGCATTCCTGTGTGGACTACCCTCGGGGATCCAGCTTTTGGCAGCTTCTTATTAGTAAGCTATTGCCTTCATCTGTCTAAGGATGTAGCAGCTGAGGGAGGAAGTATATTTGATGGTGAATCATCCAGCCTTAATGCCATAAGACAACCTGCTAAAGAATCTACAAAGGAAATGTTTTAGGCTTAGAATCACTGAATCAACCAGGTTGGAAGAGACCTCTAGGATCATGGAGTCCAACCTATCACCTAACTCTTCTAATTAACTAACCCCTGGCACTAAGTGCCTCATACAGACTCCTCTTAAACACCTCCAGGGATGGGGACTCCACCACCTCCCTGGGCAGCCCATTCCAATGCCAATCACTCTTGCTGGGAAGAATTTCTTCTTAACATCCAGCTTAAACCTGCCCTGGCACAGTTTGAGGCTGTGTCCTCTTGTTCTGTCCCTGGGTGCCTGGCAGAAGAGCCCAACNTATCACTTGGATGACAAAATTCTCAGTGCCTTTTGAGGTGCCTGTAGATGCTACATCTTAACTCTAAATTTGGAATCTGCTGTGATTGTCAATATGAAATGATTCTTTTTTTTTTTTTTTTTTAATCTTAGTGGTAATTAAATTTCAGTGATTAAATTCAGATGGTTTACAAACTATCATCTAAGCTTTAATGCAAATGAATCAGTTCTGGTTTTTTACTGCTAAGGTGAAACACAATTGCCTTACAGCTTGAAGATGTGGGGCTTCTTTGGGTTTTTTGTGAGTGTTCAGCCCAAACAGAAATGCTCTTTGGATTTAGAGACAATTAAGGAATGGGAAAACTCATGTAGTTACTTTAATAAGGAAAAATAATTCCCAAAGGATGCAGATTGTAGAGTACTGCCTTAAAATATTGATGTGGTGTTCTCCAATATTGCAAACCAGCTGCACCTTCCCTCCTCTCATACCTGTTCCTTGCAGCACAACTCAGATTAGGTCTTAGCCTGCAGTGTGGACTACAGCCATGTCTCCAATCCCTGCAGAGAGGATGCTGTAATATAGGTGAAGGATGCCAATATGAGGGAAGGGGCAGTACTTCCATTTATTAAGAGCATGACAAGAAGAAATAAAATTGCTTTAGAAATGAAATATGATCCTTTCAAAATCTTATGCCAGAAGAGAAAGTGAGTGTTTCTCTGGGCTGGAGAAGTAGGACTTGGAACAACTGTCAATTGAGTGGATTAAGGAGAATAATGAACATCTCTCCTCTCATATTGTTCTGCTGCTTTTGCTCTCCAGCCTCTTGCAGACCCTCACTCTGGATGGCTATTATATATTTCATTGATAGAAGACTGTATGAATTTGTCCTCTAGGTAAACACATTTCTATTTTAAAGGGTGCTGAAATTGTTCCAAGGTACAAGTAAATGATCAAAATGTGCTATCAGCTCCAGGTGTAATTTTTGGCTTATTGATTTTTGTCTGTGGCTAGCTATAGTACATTTAAAACCAGACAAGTGAGGCAATGGAAAAGAGAGGAATATCCTACAGTGGCATGGGCTGGCCAGATGATGCAACAATTTTCTGCTCTGCATCCTGCTGGTGTTCAAGATTAAAAGAGAATTCAGGGTTTATGTATAGAATCAGAGAATCATAGAATGGTAAGGTTGGAAGGGACCTCAAATATCTTCTAGTTCCAACCCCTTGCCATAGGCAGGGACACCTCCCACTAGTACAGTAACTTGAATAAGGAACACTTGATGCAAAGGCATTTTAGTTTTTGAGCTGAGAATTCAGAGCAGCAGAGCTGCTCTCTGAGCTTGGCCGGTGGTGACCCTCGCTGGCAGCACGTTGCAGTCCTGGTGTAGTTCCTCCATAATTAATTTTGGAGCAAAAGTCTCAACATTTCCATCTCCAATTAAAAAAAAAAAACATCCAAGGANATGGGATGTGCCTGGAGAGGTTGTGGAGTCTCCTTCTCTGGAGGCTTTCAAAACTCACCTGCATGCATTCCTGTGTGAACCACCCCAAGTGATCCTGCTTGGACTTACTGATCTCTTGAGGTCTCTTCCAACCTCTAAGGTTTATAGAAGCAAAGTTTGGGCATTTAAAGTGTAGCAAGGACTTAAGACCATTTTATGGAGCTTTCTAGCCTCGGAGGTTTTTAATCATCTTTTTGCTTTGTTGCTCTGATGAAATGGAGGTGCTCTTGAATTTACACTAAATAGAATTGTCTAATCATCCTTAGGAAAATTAGAAATATATGGCAGATTAACAAACCAGCCACTCATCTGTTGGGTTAGATGTACTCAGATGATCTTAACAAGCCGTGTCGTCTTTTAACACACGCAAAGGACCAAATTATCTGCTGAAAGACTGACATTATGTAAATGTAACATTTGCTGGACCTTCTAAACCCTGTGATTAAATTACTATCTAAATTATTCTGCAATATGAATGTCTCCAGGAAGGGGAAAAAAGGGAAGCTGGAAAAGAAATGGCCGTGACATCTTCTGGGTTTGCGGCATTTCCATAATGAGGGTTTGAAACGAACAGTTTGTAGTAGGTGTAACTCAAAATATTAACAAGAAGGAGGTGGAGGATGTGACAGGAGGAAAGCTCACTCTGCAAGGAGGCAAATTTCTCCCAGGGTTTTGGTAAGGCACTGTTGGTGATAGAAGTGTGGCTCAATTAAGGGGAGGGGGGGAGAATTTCATCCAGAAAGCGCAACTTGTCACCAGAGAGAGACACTTCTGCCTTCCTCTGTGGGCTGCAGTAGGTCATCAGTGGCAGGTAATTTGCTATCACTTAGCACTTTGAGAGAGACACATCTGTAAAACAGCAAAAAAATAACGATGACAGAACTCCCTGGGCCTCTGGGATTGCAAACCATTCTCTCCCTGAAAGGCTGCCTAGAAATTGGTCCCTGTAAATTGGTATCTCCTGATGCAGAAGAGCTGATCAGTTAACTTGTGCTGTATCATTAACTCATGGAAATGAGCTTGCTCTGATTTCATTCAGAAAAAATTAAAATCTAGCAGAACAAATGCACTTCAAGTGGGGGAATGGAATGTTTTGTTAATTGGCTACTTAGGAAGTTACAACAACAGCAGCAGAGAAGCAGAGCTAGGCAAAGAGTCATTACCTGGTACCTCTGCAAGGTGAAATGACAGACTGAGAGTCTTTTCTCAATTACCTAGCACGGGAGTCCACGGTGCTGGAGAGTTAATGTTCCCCTGAAAATCCATAAGGCTGGGATTTTTAGCTCCTGTAGTGTCTCCATGAAGCCCCAGGTGGAAATTCAGCACAGATGGAAAGCAGCAGAGCTGAGATGCTCCAAGACATTACTTGATTTCCACCTTCACTAAAAAGTTCCAAGATTTCTGTAAAGCTCAAGTTTATTTCATTCTTGGAGCTTTTACTCTTGGGGGAGATGTTTTCTCCTCTTCCTCTCCTCTCCCTCTCCTCTCCTCCCTCTCCTCTCCCTCTCCTCTCCTCTCCCTCTCCTCTCC
>WBNM01041752.1:84074-102224 GCA_013399055.1 Ramphastos sulfuratus
CCTCTCCTCCCTCTCCTCTCCCTCTCCTCTCCCCTTGTCTTTTCTTTTTGGGGGGAGGTTGCAGGAAAAAAGGGCAGCTGGCCTTG
Source organism: Ramphastos sulfuratus (assembly GCA_013399055.1). Classification (NCBI taxonomy): domain Eukaryota; kingdom Metazoa; phylum Chordata; class Aves; order Piciformes; family Ramphastidae; genus Ramphastos; species Ramphastos sulfuratus. The sequence continues at coordinate 84,161 of WBNM01041752.1, forward strand.
AACACCTCAAAGTCCAACCTGGCCTTGAACACCTCCAGGCAGGGAGCAGCCACAACCTCCCTGGGCAACCTGTGCCAGTGCCTCACCACCCTCACTGCAAACAACTTCCTCCTAACTTCTTCACATCCCAGAGAAAATGAGATGAAGAGGGAAAGAGATGAGTTTAAAAGCTTTGAATGCAAGGTCTGGTCCTATATTTGATTGCTTCAAATGCATATTGCTCTTGATTATGCCATAGGCCCTGGTAAAGGAGAAATTTGGTCATTTCTGGCACAAATATAAGTACTTTTTTCAATCTCTTAACTTACACTTGTGTAACTATAAACCAAACCTCATCATTAGTTTTTCAACATTATAAAGAAAAAGAAAAGTAGGCTAAACTTCAGCTCTAGATGAAGTATTTAAAATAATTTCCCAAAGCCCTTTGTAAATGTGACATTGATTCATTGATATACAGACCATTAGCAGTTAGTCTCTTCTGTTCATCTATCATTTCAATTATCTCTAGACTTCCCCAGGGTCTCTGACAAATGGGAGACAATTTGCATTTTGCACATTAATGACCTTGGTTGAATTTTTAATTTTATTTCCCCCCTTCCCCTTATAATTATACTTCAGTGTCTGAGGGAGCAAACCCCACCAAAGTATGGGTTGACCAGTTTTAAAACTCCATCAGAAATGGATGGGAGAAGAATGAAATAAAGAGAAAAAAAAATAATAACAAAGAAAAAAAAACAGTTTTGAACTGTTTTGCACTTTGAAGTTTCACCTGGGGATGGAGAAGGTTATTGCATGTTGAGGATCAGGTCTATCTTGCAGGGGAATGTTACTTTTCTGAGCTACAGGGACCAGCTAATAACACAACTGAAATGGCCTCACAGGAATTGTTGGTCTTCTCCCAAACCAGGTGGTTTCTTCCTAGAAAAGATGTCTCTTGGTCTCTCTGACAGCACACAAGAGGAATTGCAGACAATGATCCTTTAAAGAGAAAAAAGTAGAGGAAACTGTGTGCAGTTCTGGAGCCCCCAGCACAGGAAGGACATGGAAGCGTTGGAGCGGGTCCAGAGGAGGCCACAAAGATGCTCAGAGGGCTGCAGCAGCTCTGCTGTGAGGACAGGCTGAGAGAGTTGGGGCTCTGCAGCCTGGAGAAGAGAAGGCTTCCAGGAGACCTTAGAGTAGCCTTCCAGTATCTGAAAGGGGCCTACAGGAAGGCTGGGGAGGGACTATTGACAAGGTCTTGTAATGACAGGACAAGGGGCAATGGGTTTAAGCTGGCAGAGGGGAGATTTAGACTGGATGTTAGGAAGAAGTTGTTTGCAGTGAGGGTGGTGAGACACTGGCACAGGTTGCCCAGGGAGGTTGTGGCTGCTCCCTCCCTGGAGGGGTTCAAGGCCAGGTTGGATGAGGCCTTGAGTGACCTGTACTAGTGGGAGGTGTCTCTACCTATGGCAGGGGGTTGGAACTAGCTGATCCTTGAGGTCCCTTCCAACCTTAGCATTCTATGCTTCTATGAAAAAGAACTGTGTTCTAAAATCATTATTTCAGAAGTGTGTGGTAGTGTTAAATGTCCAAGCATCTGAGACAAGGTTTGTGAGCTTTCCTACTGGATCTTTGCATGTCAGAAGAGCCAGGGCCACCTCTGAGTATTGGTGTTCTCATGTTGGATCAGGCAGAGGTATCTTTTAAGTATTGCTTTTCATCCAGAAGCATTGCAAAGCTCTTCTGGTGTAGCACTTTGAGGTTTCTGGAATGCCACTGCTGCGGGAAGGCTACGCAGCACGAAGGACAGAAGTGACTAAATATGAGCCAATTTCTCCTTCAGCTCCTCTCTGCTTGGCTGTCTTTCCTGACATCTCTCCTCTCTGAGCTGCAGCTGTCCTGTCATCTTCTTGTTTCTGCTGAATGTTTGCCTATACTGGCACAAAACCAGAGGCTGTCACCTGGACCTGGGTGACTACACCACACTGGGGACCTCGGACTGATGCTGTGTGAAGCCAGCAGGGATCTAGCAGTGGTGTGTGCTGGGACTGGATCTTTTCAGGCTTCGGTTGTCATCACAGAATGTTTCACTATTACCCCTGTATTAGTGGGAAGGTGAACTGTGAGCCCTGCTAGCACCATGGTTGGCTCCTAGATGGTCATGTTGAGATGGAATTTCCTCTGTTCCTGCTTATACCTATTGTTCCTTGTCCTGTTGCTGGGGACTGCAGAAAGAACCTTCATCTTGACATCCACCCTAAGATCCCCTCAACCTTTTCTTCTACCTGAAGGGAGGTTGTAGCCAGGTGGGGTTGGTCTCTTCTCCTGGGCAACCAGTGACAGAACAAGAGGACACAGTCACAAGCTGTGCCAGGGCAGGTTTAGGCTGGACAATAGGAAGAAGTTCTTCACAGCAGGAGTGATTGGCATTGGAATGGGCTGCCCAGGGAGGTGGTGGAGTCACCATCCCTGGAGGTGTTTAAAAGGAGGCTGGATGAGGCACTTAGTGCCATGGTTTAGTTAATTAGAAGGTGCTTGGTGATAGGTTGAACTCAATGATTTTGAAGGTCTTTTCCAACGTGGTTAATTCTGTGATTCTCAAGACTGGACAGCTGCAGTTCTGTGATTGGAGGTCAGCTCGATGGCCTCTCTGTGTCAGTTACCTCAGCAGAGGGCCCCACAGTCAGCTGTCAGGGTTTGAGGCAGTGTGTTGTTCTGAAGTAGTACAGGAAGATGCATGGAGTGAATGCATTGCACACGATGAAGGTGATGGCTGCCTGCTCTAGGAGTGTTCTCCAGAATGTTCTCCATAGAATCATAGAATGGTTTAGGTTGGAAGCGACCTCAAAGATCATCCAGTTCCAACCCCCTGCCATAAGCAGGGACATCTCCCCCTAGAGCAGGTCACTCAAGGCCTCCTCCAACCTGGCCCTCCCAGGGAGGGAGTATCCACAACCTTCCTGGGCAGCCTGTGCCAGTGTCTCACCACCCTTACTGGCAAAGACTTCTTCCTAACATCTAGTTCAAATTCCCATCTTCCCATTTAAACCCATTACTCTGTCCTGTCGTTACAAGACCTTGTAAATGATCCCTCCCCAGGCTTTCCATAGGCCCCCTTCAGATATTGGAAGGCTACTACCAGGTGTCCTCAAAACCTTCTCTTCTCCAGGCCCCAATTCTCGTATCCTGTCCTCCTAGTAGAGCTGCTGCAGCCCTCTGGGCATCTTCGTGGCCTCCTCTGGACTGGCTCCAATATTCGATGTCCTCCTTGTTTTGGGGGTTCCAGAACTGTACATGCTACTCCAGGTAGGGACTGATGAGAGCAAAGGGGCAGAATCCCCTCCCTTGCCCTGTTGCCCACACTGCGCTTGCTGCAGCCCAGCACACAGTTGCTGCCTGGGCTGTGTGTGCACACTGCTGTCTCACGTTGAGCTTTTCATCAGCCATCCACCGTTGCCATCAGTAACAGCAGTGCAGGATCTGATTTATCAGAGTCTTTGCCTTTCCCTTTGAACATGAAATTTCTGCAGTCTCTCAGACAGCATTAGGTGGTAACTGGTGGCAACAGCTCCGACGTGGGGAGCAGTGTATGGTTCTGGCTGGGTTTTCAGACCCATCCATAACATGACGGTAGCTGTGCTTCGCTCATAGATCACACTTCCCTTTCGTGCGTCACAACGTGTTTGGCTGTCTCCCCCATGCAAAAAAAGTCATTAGCCTGGGTTGAGTGTGAGGAATTTATTTTTTGATTGGAACTGAAGGGTGAAATTCCAAATGCGGAAGTGTGAGCTGTGAACTGGCATCGACCTACATCCCCGGCACCGCCGCTCTCCTGCCTAGATGCTCACGCTTAGGAGGGGCTTATGCACATAGTGGGAAAGGTCTTGGCTTCAAACAGTGCTCACTCCAGTCTGGGGGATGTTCAGACCAGGCTGTTCAACCTTGGATTCTTCTGATGTGCGTCGTACAACTGTTTGCCCACACGCCGAAGAGCCAGCGGCGTTTGATTTGAAGAGGTTTGGTTAAATGAGACACTCTGAGCGTTCCGTAAGAGCGAGCTCAAAGATCAAGGTAAACATATTGATTGATTCCTTTCCTCGCTCTTCTGAGAACAGGACTCAGGCTCCAAACAACGTGTGTGCCTGTGGAATGTACTTGTCTTTGCCTGAGTTACATGTGCTGCACACGAGTGCTGGGTGGATAGCTATTTACTTCCATACAGCTACTATGGCCATGTTTGGGTTTTTCTGCCCCCTAAATACTGAGGAACTATTGACAAGGTCTTGTAATGATAGGATGAGGGGGAATGGGTTTGAACTGGCAGAGGGGAGACATTATTGCTGTCTACAACTACCTGAAGGGTGCTTGTGGCCAGCAGGAGGTTGCTTTCTTCTCTCAGGCAACCAGCACCAGAACAAGAGGACACAGTCTCAAGCTGTGCCAGGGCAAGTTTAGGCTGGAGGTGAGGAGAAAGTTCTTCACTGAGAGAGTCATTCCCNGTTGCCCAGGGAGGTTGTGGCTGCTCCCTCCCTGGAGGTGTTCAAGGCCAGGCTGGATGAGGCCTTGAGTGATCTGTTCTAGTGGGAGGTGTCCCTGCCTATGGCAGGGGGTTGAAACTAGCTGATTCTCGAGGTCCCTTCCAAGCTTACCATTCATGACAATACTGTTTCACCTTTTGATGTCTGTTTTTAAATTGTTCAACATCTTCAGGAGAACTTAGGAACTTTGAATTTGTTTCTAATCCATGTTCTGCTTAAGACCATCAAATTTAATACTTCACTGCTGCTCAAGAAATATTGTTGGCTACCCTAAATCCAACAGTTCAGGAGGGACAGGGATCTACTTGAGAGTCCAATGGAGGGATGATGAAGGAATTGGATCACTGCTTTATGAGGAAAGGGTGAGAGATCTGGGGCTCTTTAGTCTGGAAAGGAGAAGGCTGAGAGGTAAGTTAATGAATATTAGTTATAATTAATTTATAATATTAATTCGAATTCAGAGGTAACTTATAAATATCTGAGGGCTGGATGTCAAGAAGGAAGGGACAGGGAAAGGCTCTGCTCACTTGTGATAGGACAAAGGGCAATGGATGTAAACTACAACACAAAGTTCCACCTCAACATGAGGAACAACTTCTTTACTGTAATGGTCACAGAGAACTGGAACAGACTGCTCAGGGAGGTTGTGGAGTCTCCTTCTCTGGAAACTTTCAAGGCCTGTCTGGATGCTTTCCTGTGCTAGGTTCTGTGGTTCTGCTCTGGCAGGGTGCTTGGACCTAAAGATCTGCAGAGGTCCTCTCTAACCCCTAACATCCTAAAATCCTATCGCTTTATAGGAGTGTGGTGATGTTTAAGGCTTTGCAGTGGTATCCCTTTTGTTAAGAGTGAGGAACATAAAGACAGCCTGCTGTTTGCAGAGAGAGGGCTTGAGGAATGCATGTTTTGAAGTGTAAAATCATCCTATTTGAGAAGACCAACTGATGCAGTAGCTTTGAAGCTTCACGTTCTTTATGCCATCTCGCCGGCGCCTTGCTGCAAACACAAATGCAAATTTCTTTTTGGTTGTACCCCTTGGAAAAAAAAAAAAGTAATTAAAAATTGGGTATGCCATTCCATCAAAACCAGATGCTTGACATCCCAGAGAGATTTAAAAGGCAAATTTAGTTTGTTTTGGGAAGCAGAGTAGAGAGTTTGGGTTACATAAAAGCGGCTTTTTTTCTGGCTGCGGTATGAATCGGTTTTAGCAATTGCAAGATGAACAATTTCAGCCCTCTAATTTCTGCCTGTGATCACCTCTGACATTTGACAGCTTAAAAAGCTTGAGCTCACATGTTTTGATAAGCAGAACTCCCAGGCTGTAAAACTGTCTGTTACCTCTGCTAACGAGAGTGGCTGCACATGGCGAACAGATGTGCTCACAGAAGCAGCGAAGGTCCCAGGTTCAAATGCTGGTGTCAGGCCGAGGTAGCTTTGTGCCAAATTGTTCTTTCTGTGGTGCCTGCCTTACACCATCCCCCCGAGCCTGATGTCTTTGTTTTAAAGGAAACCTCTGTGCTGTTCTGCTAGGAAAAGCCCTGAGAAATCACAGCTGTTCTCTGCTCCTCATGGTTATTTAAGTGGAAAAAGAAAATCTCCTTTCTTCAGTCCTTTGCTTCCAGCTTGTCACTGGTCAAAAGTGTGAGTTAATGGTTTGTAAATCTCTTTTTTTTTTCCTCCCCAAGCTTGATCTAACTCTATATCCAAGTTCAAGTGTCCTGCTTGAATTCCTTCATGGGAATTCCCTTCCAGCTGAAGCGTGCTCACCTCACTGCTATTTCTGCTGAGGAGGATGCAGACCTCTCTGAAAGACTTAGCTCCTGTTTAGCACTAACTGGAGAATCACAGTATCACAGTATNGCTGCCTTTCTGAAGCACTCACCAGCTCCATTTCACTGAGCTGCTTTTTGGGCATGCTTCTTAGCAAACCTGCCCTGCAGTCACAATAAGCAATAGTTAGCAAGCACCCATTGGTGTTGGGTGAGCTAGAAGAACTCAGAAAACAAATTAGGCAATGAGGTCTCTGAGAATTATGACTTCCCTTGGGTTTCTTTGCAAATTAAACTGATAGAGGTTTAATTTTTTTCCCCCATGGGTTCCTTTGCCCTTGACAAACAAGACTGGTTGTCTGTGTAACCCAAACAATGAGCTCTCACTTAGGTCTTCTGTAAATGAGTGACCTGGTTGTATGTTCTTGTTTCAGCCTTGCAGGGAATGACTGCAGCAAAGTTATTTTCTGTAGTAGAAAGTGAGATGACTTTGTAGTTAGCACAGGATTCTAGTCAGGGCAGTGAGTAATTCTGCCCACGTAACTCTTGGGAAGATCTTCTAGAAATGGAGAACAAAAGGTGGGAGAGGATATTCAGAAGGACATAGGAAGAAAGGAAAAGTTAACCCCTTCAAGTCAGCAGCAGAGACATGCTGTTTGGTGGTGTTTGATCTGATCTGATCTAACATGAGCCTGCAGTGTGAGTGCAGCCCAGACAGCAACTGAGTCCTGGGCTGCAGCAAGAGCAGTGTGGGCAGCAGGGCAAAAGGGGATTCTGCCCCTTTACTCTGCTCTCCTCAGACCCCATCTGGAGTCCTGTGTGCAGTTCTGGAGCCCCCAGCACAGGAAGGACATGGAACTGTTAGAGCAGGTCCAGAGGAGGCCACAAAGATGCTCAGAAGGCTGCAGCAGCTCTGCTATGAGGACAGGCTACAAGAGTTGGGGCTCTGCAACCTGGAGAAGGCTTCCAGGAGACCTTAGAGTAGCCTTCCAGGATCTAAAGGCGCCCTACAGGAAGGCTGGGGAGGGACTATTGACAAGGTCTTGTAATGCCAGGACAAGGGGCAATGGGTTTGAACTGGCAGAGGGAAGATTTAGACTGGATGTTAGGAGGAAGTTGTTTGCAGTGAGGGTGGTGAGACACTGGCACAGGTTGCCCAGGGAGGTTGTGGCTGCTCCCTCCCTGGAGGTGTTCAAGGCCAGGTTGGAGGAGGCCTTGAGTGACCTGTACTAGTGGGAGGTGTCCCTGCCTATGGCAGGGGGTTGGAACTAGATGATCTTTGAGGTCCCTTCCAACCTTGCCATTCTATGATTCTGTGATCTAATCCCAGGCTCTGACTGATGATGATAAATCTGTTCTACTGGTGATTGACATTGACTGGCAAAGACAACTACTAAGGTAAAAATAAAATAAAGGAAAAGGATCTTCCTTTTAAATCTCAACAATGAATTCCAGTTCTAAACCAGAAGCTGAGCTTCTCTTTGCTGAGAGATCTACATTTCTTTCAGTATGTAATAGTTTGGGGTGGGGGGGAGGAGAAGGAAAAAAGGGTTTCATTATTCATAAGATAAATTAACTGATTTGCTCACATGCTTAGTCCTGGGTTAAGGATAGTATGAAATGGAGCAGTCTGTCAGGAACTGGCTTATTGCAACAGGAGTGCCCTGAAATTTAAGATGCTTTACCTGTTAGCTTGCTCAGAACATCCCCTTGGTGCAGCCAGCCTGCTTGTATGTTAAGTAGCAGCTTCTGGACCTGTGCTTTGATCCTATTCTGGGAGCTGTCAACAGGCAGGTTGATTTTTACATCTCTCTGTTCCCCAACCTCCTCCCTTGGCAACCCCAATTGCTCTGCACCTCTGGTTCTGGCCACACTGCTGACAGGACATCAGATCAAGTTTTGTACCAAGTGAGAGCTTCAGTGTGAGCTGAAGTACCAAAATGGACTGTGGAGTGCTTCAGGTGTCCCTTTTCCACAGCATTGCAGTGGAAGTGAGGACACTCTTGGATTCAAGACATGTTTAGGGGGGAAGGAGCCACACACCCTTGCTTAGATTGATCTGTTCTTTTTCTGAGCACAGAATAAAGGCAGAGAAAGAGACAAAGCTAGGAAAAAACCCATTTTGTTCTGCACTTACAATAACACTTCTCTTTGTTGTCTCTTTTGCAATGTGAAGCTGAAACTGTGACTTGAGTTTCCCTTACATGAATATTTGGAAGCCAATTCCAAATAAGCCATTCTTGCAGTGCCCAATTCCCTGTTCCTGCATCCTGCTGACTGCAGCTTGCCCTGCTCAAACTCCTGCTGTACACAGATTTTCAAGTGATAGTACAGCAGAGTTTTCAAACAGCTCTTGTTGCACGTGAGTACCAAAGTATGGCACCTCTGAAGTGGTAAAATCTGATCCATTGTTAGAGCTTTTACCTGAAGCAAGTCCATTTATTTCTGCTTGAAACTGTCGTTTCACCTTCTGTCCTGGTGAGTGTGTAAGCCATCAGCAACCCACAGCTCTGTGTTTGCCTCTGCCTTTGTAATTTATGTGTTGGACTATTGTAGTGCTCTTCATAGAATGGCAAGTTTGGAAGGNTTATGGCTGTATACCCTGCCTGTCACTCTGCAGCTATCTTGGCATGACAAACTTCATAATTATGCATAATCTTGATTTTTATTTATATATATATATATTTATAATATGGAAGCAACTAGTTCTCATGAAGATTAATATAAATTAATCCTAATGACCAATGCCAAGCCTTTAGAAACAACCTAATGCACCTGGTTTGTTTTTGTTTTGTTTTTCTATACCCTCTTTCAATTTGTTTCTAATGACCTGAAGTAGAAGAGATCTTGGGAAGCTGGAGTGAAGGCAGAAGTTCTGCACATCTCAGTTTTCTTGAGATATAGGAGCAAGAGAGGGAAGTTGGACAGACTGTTGGGAATGATCCAAGATACTGAGAGCCAACCTTAGTGTGACCAAATGGCTGATATATTCTATGGGTTTTCTCACCCAGGAAAGCAGAAGGCAGCAAGATACAAGCCCATCTTGGGTTGAGAGTGCACCTTGTGAACTCCTTTTTTTAGGCACTGGGATTTGGCTCAACTGGAGTCAAGCATGTTGCATGTGCTTGCAGCTGGTGCTTGGGACTGAGCATTCATAGCATAAAAGTAAATCATAGAATTAACCAGATTGGAAGAGACCTCTCAGCTCACCCAGCCCAACCTATCACTCAGACCATGGCACTAAGTGCCTCATCCAGGCTTTTCTTGAACACCTCCAGGGACAGTGACTCTACCACCTCTCTGGGCAGCCCATTCCACTGGCAAATCACTCTCTCTGTGAAGAATCCAGTTGCCAGGAGTCCTGAAGTCTTGCTAATAATCCCTGCTCTGGAAATGACCTTGGAAGAATGTTTACCTGCCTGCAAAATATATAAGGGCTTGAATTGTGAAATCAAACTTTGGGAGTTCAAAACCTTTTCTCATTTGTGTGTGCAGAACCATGCTTGTTGGTGCTGGGAGTTAGGTAGACTGAAAAGGGGATGCATTTTTAGGGCAAAAACACTTTCAGACAAAAGCAAAGGCTTTTAAGGGTGTCACTGTAGAGGCCTGAATTCTTTCTTAAAAAAAAAAGGCTCCATTTTGTGGCATAAAAAGTCACAGCAGAAAGAAATCCATCTCGGCCGAGCTCTGATCTAAGGCAAGCTGCAGCACAGCAAACGATGCTCTCTTTTATGTTTTGCTCATAACCATCAGAGCAGGCAAAGGCAAACACTTGTCTAATTTGATAAAATATCTTTAATTGCAGCAGCAGTACTTGAGGTTTGGGCTGGATGCATAAACTCTGTAATCATAGCTCCAGCCGTACTCCACAATCATCTCCAATCACTGCCAATTAGCATCCGTTAGTCTGTTGTTCCTTAATTCAGATGTTCTGGGATGTTTAGTTGCATTATTCATACCTTGTCTGGCAAAATGCACTTTTAAAATGACTGCTATTATAGGACTTTATTGTACTGTGATAGATTTGCTCTTTTTTTTTCCTCTTTCCCCTGTTTTAGTTATTTTTGTTGGTGTAGAAATCAAAATCCGTGCACGATTTAGAGTCACAGAATTATAGAACCATTTAGGTTGGTCTCTTTCATCCCAGACTATTCTATGATTACAAGTAGGACCTGCATTCAAAAACTTAGGGGTTTGGGCAGCTTTTATGCAGATCAGAAAACACTAAATCACAGAATCATAGGATTGTTTTGGTTGGAACAGAACCTTGAAGGTCATTGAGTCCAATCATTAACTGAACGCTGCCAAGTTCACCATTAAACTACATCCCTCAGCATCACATCTCCACATCTTTAGGACCTGTATTTTGCTTTTAGGAAATAGTTGTTCCTGCTTGACAGAGAATGCTAAAGAGGGATTAAAAAAAAAAAATTAAAAATCAAAGCTGATATTTTTTTCACTAGACAGTTGAATTGTGGTTTGTTGCAAAAATCTCATTGATGCTCAGGACATTAGGAGTATAGAGACGTTGGAGGGGGAAGAAAGATTTTAGGGAAATGCCATAGCCAGTTGTGGTAGTTTGAGGGATCCCAGATCCCCCTTAAACAAAACCACAGAGGTTTTAAAGGGACTTTTAAATGGCAATTTTCAGAATGCAGCCAAGTCTGTAGTTAGCAAAGGGCAAGAGGAGGAAAGCTTGAGGTGGAAGAGGCTGCCTCTGTATCTGCAGCAGGGAACTGAGTGCCCACTGCTATTGTAGAAGGTCTAAGTCCAGCCTATCACAGCAGTGCTTGTCAGCATCTTGGGCTTTAAGAGTTTGTTGTTTCACTTATTTAAACTTTGAGCCTTCCCCTGTGCCCCCCCTCACTCTATAGAATTATACTCTGACTACAAAGGAGTTATTCTTACTGTAAGCAAATCCAAATGATTGATGAATCTGGTTGTTTCTTCAGATGGTGATCAGCCTGCAGAAGAGAAGGCTCTGGGGAGACTTTTTAACTAGATTTCAGTATCTGAAGGAGACCTGCAGGAAGGCTGGAGGAGGATCTGCTGTCTAAAGCCCTTGGAGGGCTTTTAGCAATAGGATGAGGGACAATGGATTGAAACTGGAGCAGAGTAGATTTGGGTAGGGCATTATAGAATCATAGAATGGTAAGGTTGGAATCATAGAATCATAGAATGGNTACTCCCTCCTGAGACTTCCTGTAGCCCCCCTTCAGGGACAGGGGGCAGGGACACCTCCCACTAGTACAGTGAATACTACTAGTGAAGTATGCTTAAGAAGGGGCTTTGTTTGACTTTTGGTTTTACATCTAAGTTTCATTAAATGGGATTTTTTTCTTTTCTTTAGTGCCTCACTAATGAAGCAAACGCTGGCAGAAACCACATCCTGAGGGAGCATGGGTTACACATGCTGATGTTCTCTGTGACATGGGGATAGAGAGGAAGGAGAGCAGCACTTATTTAATTTAAAAAATAAAAAAAAAAGGTTTTAAAAAATAAAAAAGAGCAATAGGAGGTGCTAACTTGCTAAAAGCACAACTCCTACAGCTGCCAGTGGAGACAGTGGCAGTGATGGGTGTCTTCTGGGAGTTCACCCACAACGAGCCTGTGCCAAACTCTGAGATAAGTTTGCTCCACTAATCAGATGCTTGTTAATAACAGCTCAGATTTACGATGCTTCATAGCAGCAGCAGCAGAAATATTCATCCTGTTATTGACTTTGTGGAGGAAGAAAACCTAATAAAGCATTAAGAGCGCTTAATCAATACACGCGTAGGTCTGCGCTTGACTATCGGAATGAGCAGCTTTGTTTTCTATTCAGGCAGATAATTTATGGTTAGCACTGGAAGTGATGGATGTGATTTATGTCTTAGAGGCAATTACTGTTCAAAGGGGACTGTTACAAAGCTCGTGCACAAAATGAGGGCCAAGACAAATGCAGTCTCCTGGGTGTGCCTTGGTGCTCGCCAGCCTGTCCAGTCTGTTTGCTCATCACAGTGCGTTTAGGTGCAACGCTGCTCTGATGTATGTTGTGCTGGTTTGAGGCTAACTGGAATGTTTTGATAGAGAAAATTATACTATAGGCTGTGAAAGGAAAACAATGGTGATGTCTACTTCACTCATAGGCTTGCTGGGATGTTTAAGTACTCAGAGCATAGATAAGTCAGTCTCTTGGGCAGATGCTCTCAGGCGGTCTAGCTTCTGGCTTTTTCTCCTCTCTGCTGAGTAACCTCACTAACCACTTTCCTTCTAACCCCCCTGGCCAATCCTCCAAACTCATTTTGCACTTAAGGCAAACCCTGGGGTAAGGTATAGGGGTGGGGAGGAGGTGGAAGGGTGGTTGGGAGCCCCTCCTGGGGTCTCTGATTTCTGGGAGGGTTGTTGTGTTTCTTGTATTACCTTTACCTTGTATATTTATGTAAATATTACTGTATATAGTGTATATATCTGCTTGTACATTGTGCTGAGCTGTAAATAGAGCTTCAGTCCTTAACTTCCAGCTGGCTAAGTCTAGTCTGGGTCATTTTACAAAGTGTGGGGGGCAGGGAACTCCCAAATCATCACGTATGTGCATGTACATTAGTGTCAACTAACTGCATCGTAGCACCCAGTGGCCTTTAAAGTTCAAATCAGCTTCCTCAGGTTTCAGCCTTTTTTAGACATATGGTTTTGGTTGCAGACCATATGGGCCATAATTAAAAAAAAAAAAACAAAAAAACCAGTGTCTAAAGCCATGAGTTAAGGAGCTACATATTCACTGGGTCTTTAGTACTTATAAAAGTTTTTTGATTTGGTTTATTTATGTCTTACAAGAAGTTGTCCAGTGTGTGTTATGAATTGCAGATACTTGCCCATAAAAACCTCCTTGGAAAAGCAAATTGTACTACAGTTGCATGTATACTGCTTTGGATCTGTACCAGGCATTCAGGTATAGTAAGGCACACTTAGAGCTGCATTTAAGCTGCATATAAACTGTATTTGGGCTTTGATTCAGACCATTATGAGGGGGTTGTACATGAGAGTATTACAGAATCACAGATTGGGAAGTGTTGGAAGGGTCCTCTGGAGATCATCTAGTCCAACCAAAAGGGTCCTCTGGGGATCATCCGGTCCAACCGAAAGGGTCCTCTGGGGATGATCCGGTCCAACCGAAAGGGTCCTCTGGGGATGATCCGGTCCAACCGAAAGGGTCCTCTGGGGATCATCCGGTCCAACCGAAAGGGTCCTCTGGGGATGATCCGGTCCAACCGAAAGGGTCCTCTGGGGATCATCCGGTCCAACCGAAAGGGTCCTCTGGGGATGATCCGGTCCAACCGAAAGGGTCCTCTGGGGATGATCCGGTCCAACCGAAAGGGTCCTCTGGGGATCATCCGGTCCAACCACCCTGCCAGAACAGGTTCACCTAACGCAAGCCACGCATGGTGGCATCTGGGTGGGTTTGGAATGACTCCAGAGAAGGAGACTCCGCCACCTCTCTAGGCAGTTTGTCCATGGCTCTACTATCCTCAAAGTAATGAAGAGAGTGATTTGCCTTTACAATAGGCTGCTCAGGGAGGTGGTGGAGTCGCCATCCCTGGAGGTGTTCAAGAAAAGACTGTATGAGGCACTTAGTGCCATGGTCTAGTTGATTGGCCAGGGCTGGGTGATAGGTTGGGCTGGGTGAGCTTGGAGGGCTCTTCCAACCTGGTTGATTCTATGATTTCAAGTTCCTCTTCATGTTTAGATCTAACTTCCTACATTAATGTTTGTGCCTGTTACCTCTTGTCCTGTTGCTGGGCGCCGTCGAAAAGAGACAGGTCCCATCCTCCTGCCACCTACCCTTGAAGTAAGATTTCCCCCTCAGCCTTCTCTGGGCTAAAATGTCCCAAGTCCCTCAGCCTTTCTTCTTAAGGAAGAGGTTGGACGAGGCCTTGAATGACCTGTACTAGTGGGAGGTGTCCCTGCCTATGGCAGGGGGTTGGAACTAGATGATCCTTGAGGTCCCTTCCAACCTTACCATTCTATGATTCTATGTTTGTGTCCCCTAATCATCTTAGTAGCCCTTTTCCATACCTTCTTCAGCAGTTCCCTGTCCTCTGGGGAACCCAGACCTGGACAGAGTACTCCAGATGTTTACTGAGCTGGGAATTGGCATCTCTCGATTACTATTAAAGTCAACATAAGCTGCCAGTGCCTGTTAGGGAGAGTAATCAAATCTCTTTCTTAGATAAAGATACTTAACATTTAAAGTCCTGAAATCAGACTGCCTTCATTATAGTCTTCAGGAGAAAATCCCAAGTGGGGAGAAGGGTTATTAGTGAAACGCTGTCTTCCTCCTAAATAAATATGTTCTCATTACTTTGGCCCCTAATTGAAGCACGGTGTGTTAGCCTAATGCTTTTAAACTAATCAAAATAACCTCCCCTCTGCACCATGGTGGGCTTTGTCTGTTTGCTTATTGCAGTAATGTGAAAGATTTTAACAGATTTTTCCTCCACTTGAGTGATTTATTGCAAGTCCAGCGAGCTCTGACACAGGCTGAAGTCAGCGGCTTACGGGTCAGAGCACAGGTTAACCCCAAAGGCTGGTCACTGAAATGGCAACTTTGCATGGGCATGCATGAAATAAAGTAAGTTGTTGCTCATCTGCAGCTGATAATTACAGAAACCAGCCAGCCAAACGAGTCCTGGGCTGCAGCCAGAGCAGTGTGGGCAACAGGGCAAGGGAGGGGATTCTGCCCCTTTGCTCTGCTCTCCTCAGACCCCACCTGGAGTCCTGTGTGCAGTTCTGGAGCCCCCAGCACAGGAAGGACATGGAACTNCCCTTCCAACCTTACCATTCTATGATTCTAAAATAGGTTTGTAATAGCTGGCTGCAGTTAGAGATTCATTTTAGAGGTAACAAAGAGAACCTCCTATGTTAATGCACATTGCACAAACTTCTTGTAGAAGTAAAACACACTGCAAAAATACCTGAACCTGTAGGCATTGGGGCAGCTGCCATGTCCCAGAGATGTAAACATATAACTTGTTGCCAAAAATTACATGGTTCTTCTTTCCATTTCCTGCTTCAGAAGCATGGCCTGTCCTTGCAGGCTTGTTCCTGCTCAGGGCAGATGCTTTCTCCTTCAGCAGGTCCATCCAGTCATGCTGTCAGGGCAGGCTTAATCCCTGCTGGATTTTAAAGATGCTGAATTCAGCCCCGTGTGCAGCACCTTGCAGAGCTGCAGCCCTCAACAAGAGCTCAGCACAGACATGTGCAGAGGAAACTTTTGCCCTGATACATTTCTGCTTTTCAGACTTTTTCTTCCTTCATGTGTTTGCTTTGTTTGAGAGCTAATAACAGTGCAGGTCACTTCTGTTAGATTTAAGATTGGAATTACCAATGAAAAACATCTTACCCAGTCTCTGCTTTCACATAAAATTGTAGTTTATTTGAAAGACTGTGAAAACTTTGTTTTCACAGAATGTTAGGGGCTGGAAGGGACCTTGAAAGCTCATCTAGTCCAACCCCCCTGCCAGAGCAGGATCACCTAGGGTAGTCCACATAGGGATGTATCCAGGTGGGTCTTCAATCTCTCTAGAGAGGGAGACTCCACAATCCCCCTGGGCAGCCTGTTCCAGTCTTCTGTCCCCCTCACAGGGAAAAAAATTCCTCCTCGTGTTTCCATGGAACTTCCTATGCCTCAACTTCCACCCATTGCCCCTTGTCATGTCACTGGGCATCACCAAGCAGAGCCTGGCTCTAGCCTCCTGGCACTTACCCTTTACATATTGATAAACATGAATGAGGTCACCTCTCAGTCTCCTCCTCTCCAAGCTATACAGCCCCAGCTCCCTCAGGCTCTCCTTGTATGAAAGATGTTCCCCTTCCTTCAGCATTTTTTGTGGCTCTGCACAGGACTTTCTCAAGCAGCTCCCTGTCCTCCTTGAGCTGGGGTGCCCAGAACTGGACCCAATGCTCCAGATGAGGCCTCACCAGGGCAAAGTAGAGGGGAAGGAGAACCTCCCTCGACCTACTAACCGCACCCCAGAATGGAAAGGAACTGGGTTCAGTCCTTTTCCATTTCATATCAGGCTCCTAGGCATATTTAATTGGGTAAAGGTGACCTGTTGCAGGGAATGAAGACACACATCAAATATTTGGCTAGGTTTTTTTTTTTTTTAGTTACATTATTACCTTTTTTATGCAGTGCTGTTCTATAATAACCCATGTGCAGGGAGCTTGGGACGTAGGCACCATCCCCATTTTGGAATTCTAGGAGATTTAAAATATACTATAGATCTTTTTTTTTTTAACCCCCACAGGTATAGTAGACAGCTCATATATAAAGTTAATATCAAGTGCATCTAGATGAAGAGTTTTTTCATATTTTTTTTTTTCCTCCCCTTCACATGGCAGGATTGAAAGCTCACCCAGAGTATGTCCCATGGATAATGTTTCTGTGTTGCAACATTGGCTCCATAAATAAATGTGAAGCAGTGCAGTAGCAAGCATCACATTTATTTTTTGGGTTTGGATTTGGTTTTTTTTTTTTGGTGGGTTTTTTTTTTTTTTTTGGAGTGCCTACAGCATGTCATTACAGATGGATTGATAGTCTTGATAAGGCTGAACTTTCATCAGACCTAACCTGGCAGACGTGTCAGAAATTTGCTGTCATTTTTCTTGCTCTTCGAAAGGCAACCTTGAGTGACATTGAATATGGAAAACAGATAGAAATTTATCATTCACGGAATTGTTTGTGGTTGGTTTTGGTTTTTTTTTTTTTTTTCCTTCTCAAGTTTCTTTTCCCTTTTTTTTTTTTTAACAGGGGCAAAGCTGTAATCAGATTTTACAATTCTGACTGCTTTGTGTTTTAGGAACACAACGCAGCCGGTTGTGGGGCTTCTGCTAGCTATGTGACCTGTCTTTTTACAAATGTAAAACACATTTCTTATTGCTTCACTTTCAGATCATTTATTTTTGTGCTTCTTAGACTGTGGCAACATCTGACCTTTATTACTGAGTTATACAAAACAACTTGGCAGGGTACAGGCAGCAGAGAGGATCTTGTACAGGAGACAGTGAAGGATGCAGATGCTTTTAAAGAGGAAATTTTCATAGCATTAAGACTAAAACAAGTACCTTTTATAACTAGTGAGTGTATTCCTTCAAAAGTGCTTTGTGATAGGGATAAAACTCGATTAAAAAGCTTATTTTGGTGTCTTAAAACATGCTTATAATTTAATTTCTGAGTTGTTTACGATTAGCTTTAGATGAGATACTTGTTTTAAAGAGGTTTGTGGGTGAAAAATCAGGTTTTTTTACATATAATAGGCAAAGCATTGAATTGGTGTAAGAAGCAGCAAGGAAGTGGCCAGCAGGAGCAGGGAGGTCATTCTCCCCCTGTACTCTGCACTGGTTAGGCCACACCTTGAGTACTGTGTCCAGTTCTGGGCCCCTCAATTTAAGAAGGACATTGAGGTGCTTGAACGTGTCCAGAGAAGGGCAACGAGGCTGGTGAGAGGCCTCGAGCACAAGCCCCATGAGGAGAGGCTGAGGGAGCTGGGATTGTTTAGCCTGGAGAAGAGGAGGCTCAGGGGAGACCTTCTTGCTGTCTACAACTACCTGAAGGGTGGTTGTGGCCAGCAGGAGGTTGCTTTCTTCTCTCAGGCAACCAGCACCAGAACAAGAGGACACAGTCTCAAGCTGTGCCAGGGGAAGTTTAGGCTGGAGGTGAGGAGAAAGTTCTTCACTGAGAGAGTCATTCCCCACTGGAATGGGCTGCCCAGGGAGGTGGTGGAGTCACCGTCCCTGGAG
>WBNM01041752.1:107364-117639 GCA_013399055.1 Ramphastos sulfuratus
CAAGACCTTGTCAATAGTCCTTCCCCAGCCTTCCTGTAGCCCCCTTCAGATCCTGGAAGGCCACTCCAAGGTCTCCTGGAAGCCTTCTCTTCTCCAGGCTGCACAGCCCCAACTCTCTCAGCCTGTCCTCATAGGAGAGCTGCTACAACCCTCTGAGCATCTTTGTGACCTCCTCTGGGCTGGCTCCAACATTTGATGTCCTTCTTGTGTGAATCTACCCACCTCCAGCTTTGCTCCATCCCCCCTAGTCCTGTCCCTCCCCAGCCTTCCTGTAGCCCCCTTCAGATACTTGAAGGCCCCTACAAGGTCTCCTTGAAGCCTTCACCTCTCCAGGCTGAAGAACCCCAACTCTCATAGCCTGTCCTCATAGGAGAGCTGCTCCAGCCCTCTAAGCATCAACATCACACAGGCTTGTGTAAGAGTGCATCATGAGTTATGGTTAGGCTTCTCAAAGATGCACTGGGAAACAGAGTGGGTCTAAACAAGCCTCTATCTCATGCATCATCAGATGCTAAAAAAAGTAGAGATCAGGTGTAAATAGCCAAGAGCACAACAGGCCAGAGGACTTCCTTCTTCCTGAGCTCTCTTCTACCATGTGGTAAATGTTTGCTGCCATGCAATCTTGTGTGCTCGCACTGCACCCACAGTTACTTTTCCTTGCTGCAGTAAGTTTATCCTTGACAGGCTTTGATTATCTCAAGATGAAAGGCTTTAGGTAGCTTTTCATGAACTATGTTATCTTCTTTTCACCAGAAAGCATTTCCTCTGGCTTTTCCAGTTGTTTAGTATCTCACAAATTCTTTTTTTGCCAGGATTCCATTTTACCTTTGTCCTTCAGCTCCTTTCTTAAGGTTTCTACAAGGTGATGTGTTTTTGGCTGTGCTCACATTCTTTAGCTGAACTTGATAATTTCTTTGGTAATTTCTGCACTCTTTTTTCCACCAGAAGATGGTACAATCCTTTTCCATAGCAGCCTGTCATTTGATAGTCAGCTTGACACTGGGAACAACCTGTAGATGGTTATTTTAGTGCCAAACCACCTCCATTCAGCACCGCATAAACATCTCCAGGGATGAGGATTCAACCACCTCCCTTGAGAGCCTGTTCCCCCTTTCAGTGAAGAAATTTCATTTGGTGTCCTATCTAAACCTTCCCTGGTGCAACTTGAGGCCACAAATACGTAAAGGGTGAGTGCCAAGAGGCTAGAGCCAGACTCTTCTCAGTGATGCCTGATGCCAGGCAATGGATGGCAGCTGAGGCATAGGAAGTTTCATTTAAACCTGGGGAGGAATTTTTTCCTTGTGAGGGTGACAGAACCCTGGAACAGGCTGCCCAGGGGTGATGTGGAGTCTCCCTCTCTGGAGAGATTCAAGACCTGACTGAACACATTCCTGTGTGATCTGGTTTAGGTGATCTTGCTCTGACAGGGGGATTGGACTGCATAAGCTTTTGAGGTCCCTTCCAGCCCCTCACACTCTATGATCTTGCTCTGACTGGGGGTTGGACTGGATGAGCTTTTGAGGTCCCTTCCAGCCCCTCACACTCTATGATCTTACTCTGACAGGGGAGTTGGACTGGATGAGCTTTTGAGGTCCCTTCCAGCCCCTCACACTCTATGATCTTGCTCTGACAGGGGAGTTGGACTGGATGAGCTTTTGAGGTCCTATCCAGCCCCTCACACTCTATGATCTTGCTCTGACTGGGGGTTGGACTGGATGAGCTTTTGAGGTCCCTTCCAGCCCCTCACACTCGATGATCTTGCTCTGACTGGGGGTTGGACTGGATGAGCTTTCGAGGTCCCTTCCAGCCCCTCACACTCTATGATTTTCTTGTCCTATCACTTGCTGCTAGTTACTAGTCACTTGTTACAGCCAGCTTCTGGCCATCAGATGTTACTATATAAAGTAACTTAGTGGTTGATTACTCCATGAGGGAGGATTTGCCTCTGAATGGCACCGTGTTTGCTGCTGGAAGGTGCTGCTGGTCTTTCAGGATGTGACCCTGAGTCGGTGTTTTATTGATGCCTCTGCATTCCTCCAAGGGCTCATTTTGCAGATGAGAGTAAAACAGCTTCTCATTCAGGTTAGGCAGCATTTTTAGAGGAATAAGGCTTATAGTTGTTCTGGGTGGTTGCATTCTTTCTTTATAGCATCATTGTGTTTTATGTTACCCTTTAGTCTAAACTCAAGCTTTAAGCAGATGTCTACTATTGTTCTGCTCCCATTATCTGTCTCGTGGTTGGTTTTATTTCACTGGTGACTGAAATGATCAATTGGTGTACAGGCTTGGTTTGTGGGTTGTTTTTTTCCTCTTGTAAGTCAAGGTACAAATAAGGTGAATCATTAGAAAAGCACTATGGAAGTAGTAGAGATTTTATTCGGTCATTGTTAGTGCAGGGATTGATCTTTTTCTTTTTTTTTTCAGTAAGAAAACAGAGCATCCTTCTGACAAAAAGGAAAGATGTTGTCAGGAAATAAATTTGCTTTAAAAAAAAAAAAGTTTTAGCTGTTTGTAGCTGTTTAGTGCTAAGGAAGGGATAGTGGATAAAAAAAATTCACTCATCCAGCAACATAATGAGACTGCTGCTGATCTGATCAATAATACTTGGGGGTTTTGTGAGCAATCTTAAGAGATTCAAAGACCTAGAACAAGCTGAGAATGTTCAGCATTTCTGTGTTGTAGGATGTCAGAGGTGTGTGCAAGACCCAAAGATCCACAAATATTGATAGATTTATAGAATGGTTTGGGTTGGAAGGGACCTTAAAAATCATCTAGTTCCAACCCCCTTGCATGGTCAGGGACATCTCTCACTAGGACAGGTTGCCTAAGGCCTTGGACATCTCCAGGGAGAGGGCATCCACAACCTCCTTGGGCAACCTACTCCAGTGTCTCACAATCATAGAACCATAGAATGGTAAGGTTGGAAGGAGACCTCAAGGATCATCCAGTTCCACCCCCCTGCCNACCCCAAGGTCCTTTTCTTCAGGGCTGCTCAATCCTCACTGTAAAGAGTTCCTTCCTAATATCCAGTCTAAATCTCCCCTTCCCAGGCTTCGATCCATTCCCTCTCGTCCTATCTCTACATTCCCTTCCCAGTTTTCTTCCCCTTCAGGTACTGGGAGGCTACTCTGAGGTCTGCCCAGAGCCTCCTTTTCTCTGGACTGAACAGCCCCAACTCTCTCAGCCTGTCCCCATAGTGAAAGTGTATGAACAAAGCAACAACTTAAAATAGGCAAGAGAATCTGAAAATAAGTTCTTGCATTCAATATTGACTAAATCCTCCCTTTTTTGAGTGGTTCTGAGGCTGGTTAGAGCCACAAGGGGAAGAGGATGGAGCATCACAGAAAGAGTGATCATCCTTTGGAATGGACTGGCTGAGGAGGTGGTGGAGTCACCATCCCTGGAGGTGTTTAAAAGCAGACTGGATGAGGCACTCAGTGCCATGCTTTAGTTTATTAGAAGGGTTAGGTGATAGGTTGGACTCGATGATCTTAAAGGTCTTTTCTGACCTGGTTAATTCTGTGATTCAGTACAGCCTGCTCTGCAGGGTCTGAATTCCTTTCAAGGTGTGTGAGGAACTGTCTGGGGGCTCTCACAGCAGGAGCCATCATTCAGGATTATGTGGTATGTAACATTGCAGTGAGGGATGCTCACATCAAGGGGCAGGTTGTGGGAAGGTGAAGGCAGGTGGATCTCTACAGAGTGCCGAGCCAGAGTGCTTGAACTGATTAGCCTTTCAAAAGGAATTATCAACATGTCCTACTGCAGATTTCACTCTCCAGTCTTCATGGGCAGAGCTTCAGTTTCCTTATCTGACAGAGAAATATTTCCTGGCAGATAGCTGCGTAGGCATTACAGATTTTGACAGAAAGCTCATGCTTACCTCTTGCTCTTCCTGTGCCTGATGGAAATTAATGGTGAGAAAGCATTTGGATTTAAATCACTGCACAAATAATACAACAAATCACTATTTGACATCTACTGGTGGTGTCCTGAGTCTGTGCCCTATGCATCCCTGCTGGCATTCGGTGTTTTGGGAGCAGTCTGACAAGTGCCTGTGAATGGATTTGCTCAGAGAGCTCTAAAGTGGTCTAAGGTCTGCAATAAGGAGAGATGTGGAGGTGCTGGAGCAGGTCCAGAGTAGGGCAATGAAGCCAGGAAAGGACCTGGAGAATAAATCTTATGAGGAGCAACTGAGGTAGCTGGGGATGGTTAGTTTGAAAAAGGGGAAGCTGAGGGGAGACCTCATTGCTGTCTACAGCTACCTGAAGGGACACTGTGGAGAGGCTGCTGCTGGGCTCTGCTCACAGGGAATTGGAGACAGAACAAGGGGGAATGACCTCAAGCTGAGACTGAGGAGGTTCAGATTAGATATTAGGAAAAAGAATTTCATGGAGAGAGAGATCAGGGACTGGAATGAGCTGCCCAGGGAGGTGGTGGAGTCACCCACCCTGGGTGTGTTTAAGGGTGGTTTGGATGTGGTGCATAGGGATATGGTTTAAGGTGAATCTTGTAGAGTAGGGTTGGACTTGGTGATCCTGAGGGGCTTTTCCAGCGTGGATGTTTTACTGTGATGGTCTCAACCAATGATCTCTTGGTGAGAGAAAATGTGTTAGGGGTACAAATCCTTATTTGTTAAGTAGAAGTAACACTGACTTCAGCGAGATACACCATGAGACCTGAAGATACTCTCATTTAATGCTTTATACTAATGCAAAATGATTCTGCTGAACATCACAAAAAGCAGAAGTGGTACTTCATGAACCTAAATAGCATTTTCCACTCAGTTGTTGGCACAAGGCCAGATCTGTAAGGGATGCTGGGCTTACAGCTATAAAAGCACGTTTTCACACATGAATAAGCTCCAGAAGTCACAGCAAACAAGGTCATGACCTTATGTTAACCCTCTTTAGTAAACTGTCTTTTCTTATTTATATGATTGTGCTCTCATCTGTCATGGCAACTGAAGGGAGTTAGAGACAAGTGAAGGCTGTGATTAGCTGTTGATGAAAAGAAGCTTTTATTTTACTGATTAGAGTAATATTGCAATCACTGCAACCCCATCCCTTGGGGCTTTGGTCAAACCTTGTACCCCTGGCAGGTTTTCTGACTTTTGCCAGAGGGACTTAAGGAACAGCTGGGTCCAGAGCCAGTGTGTGACTTTGCAAGGCCACCACTGTTTACCCCAGTAATAGAGTAGTCACCAGTGTCACTCATTTAGCCTGATCCCAGGTCAGAGGGGAGCTCTCCAAAACACTGTTGCCATAGAAGAGTTAATAGCTGGGCTGAAAGGAATACTGAGGGATTTGTCCAAGAGAAAGAAAGTGTTTATTGAAATTACCTCAGCATTTATTTAGTCTGTAAGGCTTGAAGTGCAAGTTATTCTTGTCAAACTCTGTTTTTCTCAGAGAGAACCAACATGCTAATTCTGCATGTGGGCAGCTTTCCTTGCCCAACAGATCAATGCACCAAGCTGCTGCCATGTCCCCTTGGAAAAAAACTGAAAGGCATAAATGCCAGGCACCTCTAGGGGAATGCCAAGGAGCTTTCTGGGGAATTTAGTTTTTAATAGGACAGGAGAAGTCCACTGGAGACAATTGGAATGCTTTTGCATTGTCTTATCTCAGAAAGTTGTATTTGACTCATAACATGTGGCATGATGTTGTGTGAAACAGAGAAGGTTCTCTTCAGGAACACTTCACAATCACAGAATGTCAGAGGCTGGAAGGGACATCAAAAGCTCATCCAGTCCACCCCCCCTGCCAGAGCAGGATCATAGAATCATAGAATGGTAGGGTTGGAAGGGACCTCAAGGATCATCTAGTTCCAACCCCCTGTCATAGGCAGGGACACCTCCCATTAGTCAGTCACAGGATCACCTGTGATAGTCCACACAGCAACACATCCAGGCAGGTCTTGAATATCTGTAGAGAAGGAGATTCCACAATCCCCTGGGTAGCTTGTTCCAGTGTTCTGTCACCCTCACAGGGAAAAAATTCCTCCTCATGTTTCCATGGAACTTCCTATGCCTCAAATTCTCGAGGTCTGTGGCAATGGGTTGGACTTGATGATCTTTGAGGTCTCTTCCAACCTTGCTTATACTGTGATACTGTGAAATTCAACCCATTACCCCTTTTCCTGTCACTGGACATCAGTGAGCAGAGCCTAGTTTGTCCTCCTGACACTCACCCTTTGCATGTTTACAAACATGAGGGGTGACCTCATGTTTATAAAAAGGAGAGGTATTTGTGAAAATGAGAGGTGACCTCGTTCATGTTCATAAAGGTGTACAGGGTGAGTGCCAAGAGGCACAAGCATTAACTGTGAAAAGAACTGGTAACATGTAAGGGATGGTGAGAGGGGATTCTATTAATGCCTATAAATACCTGAGGGATGGGTGTTGGTGATGGTGATGGTCTGTCTTTGGTGGTGCCTAGTGATGGGACAAGGAACAATTAATATAGTCTGGAACACAAGAAGGTTTCACCTCAACGTGAGGAGAAACGTTATTCTGCAGGGGACAGAGCATTGGAGCAGGCTGCTCAGTGGAGTCTCCTTCTCTGGAAACTTTCAAAGCCTGTCTGGATGCCTTCCTGTGCAGTCTGCCCTAGGTCATCCTGCTTTAACAGGGCAGTTGGACTCCCTGATCTCAAGAATTCCCTTCCAGCCCCTATTGTTCTATGATTCTGTGAGGATACTTCTGCACTTTTTCCTTTTTAAATGTTGAAAAGGTGAACAGTGACCAGCACAAGTAATACTCAAACCTAGCTACTACACCACTAGACTAAAAGCAGACAGGTTCAGAGGCAGGAAGGGAGGAAATTAATGGCAATATTTAATACAACATCAAGCTAAGGATTTGGCATTGTTTGCGGATGGCTGCGGAGAAAATCCAGCAGGAGCTACTGGAGATAAACATAGCTACACTTGCAAACTTTATGAGGAATGTAAGTTCATTTTTAGTCCTGAGTAATTCTTCTGCATCTTCTAATTTAGAATCATAGAATCNCAGAATCCCCTCCCTTGCCCTGCTGCCCACACAGCTCTTGCTGCAGCCCAGGACTCGGACAAATTTCTAAGCATTTGTCTCTGGCTCTTGAGAAGAAGTGAAGGCTGGAGGTCGTTTGTCTGACCTTCCTCACACACTCCAGCACTGCATTCAGAGCTGGCTGGGATCAATAGCTGCAAGAAGCTGTTGCACTCTCCGAGGCAAATAGTGTCATCTTTCTGCATTTGTCTCTTCAGGCTAGTACTACAGCAAAAAACACATGCTCAAAATAAGTAGGAAAAATCACCACAGGTTCATAGTAAAGGTGTAACATTAATTGTAGGTTATTGGACTTTCAGAATGAATGCTGATTAATGGCAAGCCCAAGGCAGGCAGGAACCTGAGCTGAATTTTGGCAGGCTCATTTTAGGCTCACGGCAGCTGGCGCCACACAGGGAATGTCGTGGGTAGGTTTGGTCAGGCCCATCTCATTTTGTGCCCCCTTCCAAGCTTAACTCAGTTACACTCCAGGGGCACATGAACTCTTTCAATTAAAATTAATTAAACTCTGCAAAAGCAGTCATTTTGTGTCTGGCCTGTTTCTCCTCCATCAGGGAATGGCAGACGCGTCGCTCAGACCAGAGCAGGCACTTCCAACCTATTTTTTGTGCAGCCTTGGCCAAGAATAGCATCTAATGCTCTGATAATTGATTTATTTTATAATTTTGATTGCACTTGTTTAGGTTTTCCCTACTCATGCTCGACTGTTGCTGAAGTCCCCGCCAGCTCCTCTATCACATGCTGAACAAAGACGACTGTGAGCTAAGCCACATAATTTCTCACATCTGATATCCCTCAGGGTAAATGAACTAACAGTTGTGACAGCTTCCTCCAAAGTGAATTTTGCCATTGAAGAGTGAGCTCGTTTATCCTGGATGCATGTTTTTATTGATTGGAGCTGAGGACAGGCACAGTCGGTTCGCAGTCAGTTCTTAAGGAGGAGTTTTCTGCAGGCTAGTTGGGTAGAGATGGCAATGTCCTAATCCAAAGCTCCAAAGCAACAGCTGAAGGAATCCTACTTGTTCACATCCTTGGGTCTCGGGGCAGAGCAGTGAGACTACTTCTCTTTGAAGAACTCAATGGTCACTACAAGATAATCTTGGTGAATATTTTTTTTTTCTGAGGAGGAAAAATAGTTTTTTTTAAATTTCTTTTTTCCACTGACGTATTTGTGTTTTTTTGTTGCCCGTATTTTTCTCTTTGAGTGCTTAATTCAGCTGCAGTGTTTCAATAACAGCCTTTTGCATAAGCAACCCCTGCAAGTGGCAGTTTGATTTTGAGGTTATGTAAGGATGACACAGGGTTAGGTGTAGTGCAGCTTCCCGGCGTGCGGTACATTTGCTACAGCACATCGCGGAGCGTGGATTTTGAGAAGCAGGGTATTATTCATAAGCCACAGAGAGCTGGCACCTCGTTCTGCTTTTCAGCTATCAGATGAATTATTGATCACTGATCTGACATGGGCTGAAAGGGAAAAATTGTTTTGAGATGTCACAGGCCTCCCAGGTAACAACAAACGAAGAGTCTCATCTCTACAGCATCTGCTGGTCTAGTCCATATGGCACTTGAAAGCTCACTGTGCGTCACAGCTGATTATAGACTCGGCACATGGGCTGCTTCCCCATGGTTTCCAGCTTCCATGTCTTCCTCCAGCATCTGAAAAGCCTCACACGGGTTCTACCAGCTGGAAGAAAATACCAAGTGGGAGCTGTAACTTGCTATTATCTTTGGAAAGGAGTGGTTGCCTAAAGCGCAGGGAGAATGACGCTCATCGCGGTTTCTCTGCGTGTGACTCCAGTCCTTGCAATTGGGAGTTCATGCAGAAAGTTGGGCATGAGCAAATACAGTGGCCTGAAAAGTTTCCTTTGTCCAAACTGCTCGATGCATAAACATTTATTGATTGGCTCTCGACAAAGAACGCATTTAAGGTTTGGAAATACTGTAGCATTTGCTACACCACTCAGGGACTTAATGTTGTTTAATTAATGCAAGAGCTTTGCCTAGTTGGATGAAAAGCACTACATAGCTATCTAAAAAGACTGTCATTGTCCAGACAAAATATAATATTTAGAACTAATATGACAGAAATGATAGACTGCAGCACAAATATGTTTTGAGATATTTCTAGGGCTCTGATTAGTTTCTATGAGCTAGTTTCTAGCATTTATGACTACCTCTGAAAGGCAGGTTATGGAGAACGTTAACATTCCACGAGGCTGATTGACAATAATTAGTTTATTTTAAAGGAAAAGAAAGGAGCATGGGATTGTGGCAGCTGACTAATGTGAATTAAAAGCTGGATAATCTCCTCCGCAATTACGGAGATACAATGATTGCCGTTGTCAGAGGAGAAAACACACTCATACTTTTAAGGATCATTGTGTAGGAAGAGCTCTGCAAGCCTGAAATGGAAGCTCTGGTCACGGTCTCCAAAATTACAGTTCGTAGTAATTTTATGCAGAAGCAAGACTTTTGAATCCTTAAATTATAGCTTGTTTGTAGCGAGGTATTTACCAGCAAATAGAAGCGTCTTATAAACAGCACATGAGTCATCTTGGCGTTCGTTTGGAGCACAGCGAAAATGTAAATTGCCACTGAATTATTCTTCTGTTGAGAGGCAAGGCTTAGAAACCTCCAGTTCGTACTTTAAATGGAATTTATGAGAGGGAAAAATGTGCACATTTGCCTTTCAGGGGAGAGTATTGTGCAGGGTACCCATTGCTTTTTCTATACCTTTGCCTACGGGCTACGTAAACAAGGGCTAACAACTCCCAAGTGGTGTTTGCGTTCCTCTTTCGAAGCATTTAATATTGGTCTTTGCTGGGACAAGGAATAGAAATCCCCCTTTGTGCTGATTTGAGGCTAATTGGAATATTTTAATAGAGAAAAATATAGGCTTTGAAAAGGAAACAATGGTGATGTCTACTTCACTCATAGGCTTGCTGAGATGTTTAAGAATAAGTACTCAAAACGTAGATAGGTCAGTCTCTTGGGCAGACACTCTCAGGCTGTCTAGCTTCTGACCTTCTCCTCTCTGCTGAGTTACCTCACCACTATCTTTCTAACCCCCCTGGCTGATCCTCCAAACTCACCTTGCACTTAAGGCAAACCTTGGGGTAAGGTATAGGGGTGGGGAGAAGGTGGAAGGGTGGTTGGAAGCCCCTCCTGGGGTCTCTGATTTCTGGGAGGGGTGTTGTGTTTCTGTATTACCTTTACCTTGTATATTT
>WBNM01041763.1:0-15421 GCA_013399055.1 Ramphastos sulfuratus
ACCTTACCATTCCGTGATTCTAAGTGTCTAGATAATACTGGTGCAAAAGCAGACTTAAAAATGGAAGCTTTTTTCCTTTTCAAACTGCATTTGATAATTGACTTTCTTTACCCATTTTTTTTCAGCTGCTTGCCTTTGCCTTCCCATGTGTGTTGTAATTTCTTTTTTTTTTTTTTTTTCTCCCCAGTAATTTGTAGTTTCTGCAGCAGCAGCTCTTCATGAGAGTAGGTCTGGTCAGCTTGGGGCACAAGAGCAAATAAAGCATTTGTTGCTCAATTAGATGTTTTTTATTGTGGCAGTATAAATCTCAGAGGGATGGCGTGGCTCAATTTTAGTCTCTCACAGGAGTTAACTATCTGGTGGGTACTCTTGAATCATCAACTTTCCCCTCCTGAGTCTGTTGTTGCAGGTGAGCTCTTCACAAAATGAGAGTTTGTTGCTGGACTCCCTAGGTCCATAAAAGCAGGAGACCTCTAGAGGGCCTTTTTTTTTTTTTTTTTTTTTTTTCCTCCTCCAAACAGAATGGTTGCTCTTAAATCACAGAATGTTAGGGGTTGGAAAGGACCTCAAAAGATCATCAAGTCCAACCTTACTGCCAAAGTAGGATCACCTAGGACAGGTCACACAGGAATGCATCCAAATGGGTCTTGAATGTCTCTAGAGAAGGAGACTCCACAACCTTTCTGGGTAGCAGGCTCCAGCACACTTAGAGTAAAGAAGTTTTTCCCCATGTTGAGGTGGGGAAAACTTCCTGTGAACTTCCTGTGTTCCAGTTTTTATCTATTGTTCCTTGTCCTATCACAGGACACCACTGAAAAGAGACTGGACTCTTCTTCTTGACACCCACTCTTCAGATATCATAACTATTAATAAGATCCCCTCTCGGTCTTCTCATTTCCAGACTGAACAGCCCCAGGTCTCTCAGCCTTTCTGAGATTCTGGCATAGTTTGCTCATGAGCTGCTGTTTTAACCTGAATGGTCTTCAAGTCTCCTTAGTTTAGGCTTTGAGTTCCCTGGTGTCCTGTTTCTCACTATGCCAGTAACTGCCCCACTTTGAGCTGCTTGTTCCCTGCTTTCTCATTAAGTGTCAATGAGACACAGAAAGAGATGCTTATGCTTTTCATAGGGTCCTTCTCCAGGGAATGTTCACAGACTCTGGACTCTACACAGAACTTGATTCTGGGCTATTTAGTCTAAAATAGAGCCAAAGAGAAGCAGTAGTGCCCCCTTCTTGCATGATAGATTTGATTCCTCCCTTAGGAGGCGAGAAGCTGTTTTAGAGTCCTGCTTAGGAGACCAAACTTGCATTAAACAGGATTGAACTCCTTGCCCTAAAGTAACACAAGTAAAGGCTACATAAATTTATGGTCTTGATGGTCTTTTCCAACCACAAACTATTCCATGATTCTATGGTAAGAGTGGTGAGGAGAGGAACAAAAACCTGAAGGAGGCTTGCTTGACTGAAAGAGTGGTCAGGCATTGAAATAGGTTGCCCAGGGAGATGGGGGAGTCTCTGTCTCTGGAGATGTTCAAGAAACATGGACATGGCACTTTGGGACATGGTTTAATGGTCATGGTGGTCTTAGCTTGACAATTGGACTCAATGATCTTGGAGGTCTTTTCCAGCTGAAACTGTTCTATGACTCTATGATTCCATGCACTACTTGAGCTAATTCAATTGTGGAGAAATGGGTCTTTTTTATTTATTAGTAAGGGGTTGAGTTTGACTTGTATGGAAAGAAGGATGGTGAATAATGTCAGGAATGAGAAGTCAGGAGGGTTAAATGAATTAACTCATGAAAGCTGACTATGAGAATGGGAAATAATTATTGTTGCCATTTGGCAGATGGGAAATGTGTTCATCCTGCAGCACAGAAACCTCCCAGAGGAAGTCAAGGCAGGACTGGGAATGGATGCTCTGCTTTGCTGTCCTGGTTTTTAATTTTAATTTTTTTAATGTCCCATGCACATGGATATGTTTATTTTCTTATGGGTACTAAATAGGGTTTGGTTCCCTGACACCCAGAAGGTGAAATTCTACACGTGCCATGGTGCTCAACTGGTGCAATAAAAGGCAATATCAGTTCATTGCTGGTTTGGATGTGGGACAATGTGGCCTCTTGCATCAGCTCCTTCCCACTGACTCGGCTGCAAGCAGATGTTGACATGGTAATCACTGTACTGATTGGGGGTGGGGAAATCCCCCCAACAAACAGTACAAGAAAGAGAAACAGACATTAAACTTCAACTGATAACCTGCAAAATACAAAATATAAATTGCAAATATTGATTTCCAGGAAGCATCAGGCTGATAGCTGCCATAAACCCAAGGGCCTGTTGACATTTCCGTCAATAACCAGCTCCTATCATCATCTCAGGGTCTCCACTTCCAGACTATGCTCAGATTCATTTTAGCACAGATTTACTCAAATTTTTGTCTTCCAGAATCAATTTTCCCAAAGAGATTTTAACATAGCATCTTCAGGGGAAGGTGAGGAATATTCTTTATTTAAAGGAGATTGTTTGATGTTTTGTTTTTTGTTTTGTTTTTTATTTGTTTGTTTTAGGAACACATGGGATCATTTCAGTTGGAGAAAAGCTTTGTATCACCCTTCACATCTACTGACCAAGGCAGAAAATTAACAAACTCCACTGCCTTTTACGTTGAATTTTTTTTTTTTTTTTAAACCCGTGTTTAGCTGCAGCAGTTGTGGAAGGGGAAGCACAAATGTGAGTTGCCCTGCCAGGCTAGGCAGAAGTCTGTTGTCAGAGCTAGCCTTTACTGTGCCATTTAATCCATGGGTTAGCTCAGGTATCATAAAGGCGTGTGTTATCTGTGGTAGCCCAAGAAGAGGAAGATGTGCCACCAGAGCCTCTACCTTTTTCTCTTGGTTTGGCCTGTGAGCGATGCTTGTGGGCAGACCCAGCAGCCTCACTCCGTTGACCACCCCTCTCTGGACCCAGCCCTCTAGCCACTCTTTCACCTGGCAAAGTGTGTGCCCATCCAAGCCATGGGCAGTCAGTTCCTCCAAGAGGATTGTCCCCATGTGAGGCCATGAGCTAAACCCAGTCTGGAGGACAGAGATGACTCTGTCTCCTTTTGAAGAGCTCAGAATGAAGATAGTGCACACTGATTGGAAGTTTAAAGGAGGATTCTATTTACCAGTGCATATATGCAGAAGACAGTCAGGTAGAACAAACAGTTCTGGAGCCCCCAGCACAGGAAGTACATGGAACTGTTTGAGCAGGTCTAGAGGAGGCCACCAAGATGATCAGAGGGCTGCAGCAGCTCTCCTATGAGGACAGGCTGAGAGAGTTGGGGCTCTTCAGCCTGGAGAAGAGAAGGCTGCCAGGAGACCATATAGTAGCCTTCCAATCTCTGAAGGGGGCCTACAGGAAGGCTGAGGAGGGACTATTTACAAGGTCTTGTAATGACATGACAAGGGGCAATGGGTTTAAACTGGCAGAGGGAAGATTTAGACTGGATGTTAGGAGGAAGTTCTTTCCAGTGAGGGTGGTGAGACACTGGCACAGGTTGCCCAGGGAGGATGTGGCTGCTCCCTCCCTAGAGGTGTTCAAGGCCAGGTTGGAGGAGGCCTTGAGTGAGCTGTACTAGTGGGAGGTGTCCCTGTCTATGGCAGGGGGTTGGAACTAGATGATCCTTGAGGTCCTTTACAACCTTACCATTCTATGATTCTANAGGTTGGATGAGGCCTTGAGTGACCTGTGCTAGTGGGAGGTGTCCCTGCCTATGGTGGGGGTGGAACTGGATCATCTTTGAGGTCCTTTCCAACCTTGCCATTCTGTGATTCTGTATCAGCCAGGCACTGCCTTATAAGCTGTGGTACTGGAAAGCAGAATAGAATAACAATGTTACAGCAGCCTGGGGTCTGTTCTCTGGGATGGGACTTTGTAGTTTTCTTAAGGAAACCTGGGACCCCTCAAACTACCACAAGGATGCTGTGGGAAGCTGTCAACCAGATAGGTAACATCAACAGTCGTTGCCTTATCCACCAGGCAGGTCACCTTGTCATGGGGGATTAGATTGGTTAAACAAGACTTGCCCTTCATAAACCTGTGCTGACCAGGCCCAGTCATCCTGTGTCTCATGTGTGATGTCACTCAGGGTGATCTACTCCATGACTTTCCCAGGCACTGAGGTCAGGCTGATAGGCCTGTAGCTTCCTGGATCCTCCTTCTGACCCTTCTTGTAGATGGGCACCACTTCTGCTAACCTGCAGTCCACTGGGACCTCACCAGTTAGCCAGGACTGGCGAGCGGCTTGACTAGCACTTCTGCCAGCTCCTTCAGCACCCTTGGGTGGGTCCCATCCAATCCCAAAGACTTCTGTCTTTGGTGCTAAATGGTATAGCAGGTAACTAACCATTTGTCCTTGGAACATGGGGACCTCATTCCCTTCCCCTTCCCTGTCTTCCAGCTCAGGGGGCTGAGTGCCCAGGGAACAGCTAACTCTTGCTGCTAAAGACTGAAGCAAAGAAGTCATTGAGTTCTTCAGCCTTTTCCTCATCCTTTGCCACTATGTTTCCTCCCACATCCATTACAGGATGAAGATTCTCCTTAGCTGTTGATGTATTTATAGAAACATTTTTAATTGCTGTTCATAGCTGTATCCAGATTAAGTTCAAGGTAGGCTTTGGCCCTTCTAATTTTCCCCCTCAGTGTCTCACCACATCTTTAAAACCCTTCTGAGTGGCCTGTCCCCTCTTCTGAAAGCCAAAACTACTCCTCTTTGTTTCTGAGCTGCAGCCCTTCAGCTATTTGTAAGCATTGATACGATCTCTACTCAGCCTTCTCTTTTCCAGGCTGAAGAGCCCCAGGTTCCAGGTGCAGTATCAGACTGCATGCTCTTCTTTTTTGCTGCAGCACAAACTTCTACATCTAGTTTAAGTCTCATCCACTTTACTGTGCTTTGCTTGCGATGAGGAGCAGACAAGTGGCACTTCTTAGGCAAAAGGCAGGAAGCAGCTGGTGTGAGGAGAGCAAGAACACCCTTATTTTGCTTCTGCTTCAAGTTTTTAGCAGGTATTGTTGTCAGGATTAACCTTG
Organism: Ramphastos sulfuratus; assembly: GCA_013399055.1. Lineage (NCBI taxonomy): Eukaryota > Metazoa > Chordata > Aves > Piciformes > Ramphastidae > Ramphastos > Ramphastos sulfuratus. The sequence continues at coordinate 5,069 of WBNM01041763.1, forward strand.
CATTCCTACAGATCCCTTTTCATAAATTACTTCAGAAGTCGGTGTGGGCAGGCTGCTCCTCCCTCTGGGTACAGGTAAATCTCTCAGGGTGGGACCTTCATATTCCTGCCTTGAGAGCTGGCCCTAGGATGGACACACACATACACACACGTATATTTGTCTGATCTGGGGTGTGGAAAGAGGGATTACTTCGAATTTCTGCTCAGGATTTCTTTCTTTTGAAAGGGCTTTTGTCTGGAAGCACCAGAAAGCATGAGGCACGCTGGTTGCCTTCACGGCCTGATGAGCAAAAAGAAAACAGTGCTCCTGTTACCTGGAGACATTCAAGAAGGCAAGTGCAATTAGTCAGTAGATAATTAAGCTGTCCCTAATTGGAGTACTGGAGACAAATCACCTTAGTCCACTGATGTCACAGAGCAGGAGAAACCCTTTCTCAGAAACTGCACGCCAGGGAAGGGAGGGAAGGCAGAAACGCCTTCATCAACATTCTGTGTACTACGTCCTCAGCAAACAGAAGCTGTGCTGGGCCCTTTCCTTGTAGCACTTCTCCTGGGAGTCGTGCCATAGGAGGTTATGTTTCAAAGCTTGTCCTCAACACTCCAGTCTTGCAAATGCAGAAGTTTCACTCATGGGAGCAACTTGGAGATTCTTGCTGATTTAGTCTAGTAAGGCTACTAGTCAAGACTATTCAGGACTTGAGCGATGCCCAGGAGGACTGTTGATTGCCCCACTGCTCAGGCCTGCCATAGTGCATGGTCTAGGTCCCAGAAAGCTGTTCCTCAAGATCCCATCTACTGCACATGGTGCACCCTTACCATGCCTGTGGGTTGGGGTGTTCAGCTGCAGAGAGGCAGTGGATCTCAGCATTTCCATCTGCCCAAGGAATCCGGAGCTGTCTTAGCTGTCTGCATCAGGAAGCCCTATGGGTCCGTCAGGCTGCTGGCTCTGTAGCAAGGCACACTTCACTTAACCTTCAGGAACATTTATAATTAATGCTTAATTGATTTCCATAATGCAAGATCAACACATGGGCCTGGGCCTCTTCCTGTACATCTTTGCTCACTTGAGCAGTCCTTAGTCACCTTATTTTGTCTTCTCTGTGAGGTTTAACCTCTAAGCAAGATTCTCGATGAACTTGCTGCTCATAAAAATACCCAAGTGTTCCTTAGCACAGATCAAGTGCTGGCCTTGGGCCCCTTAGTGTTTCTTTTCCAGGAAGGGTAGCATTTATTTATCATAATGTTAGGAGTCTGTGTCTTTTCCAAGACTCAATTTTCTTGTCTCTGCCTCTCAGGGGAAAGGCCATATTCACTTCACTCCGTTTGCCAAATTCTGAACACTTGTGTCTGACCCTAGAGAAGTGATCCCACAGAGAATCAGCTCTGACATTCTGGTGTCAGTGTCTGTTCTGTACAGATACAGATTTACCTATGTTGTCACTGAGATTGGAATATTATCCCTTTAAGCATAGATTATCCCCATGAAAAAATATGCCAAATCAAGGTTCTTGAAGCTCATGTGGGAGGTTCTTGTTGAACCCAACTAGGGTTTCCCCAAAGCATGCACAATTAAAGGAGTCTGGGTGAATTGTCAGCCACCCTCCTTCAGCCTCAGTTTTGGGGGAGCAGGGAGGACTCCCTGTCTGAAATGATGGTGGGGTTTCGCTTCACCTCTGAGAGTGGAGATGGATACATAGAATCATAGAATGATAAGGTTGGAAGGGACCTCAAGGATCATCTAGTTCCACCCCCCTGCCGTAGGCAGGGACACCTCCCACTAGTACAGGTCACTCAAGGCCTCCTCCTGGCCTTGAACATCTCCAGGGAGGGAGCAGCCACAACCTCCCTGGGCAACCTGTGCCAGTGTCTCACCACCCTCACTCTCAAGACCTTCCTCCTAACATCCAGTCTAAATCTCCCCTCTGCCAGTTTAAACCCATTGCCCCTAGTCCTGTCATTACAAGACCTTATAAATAGTCCCTCCCCAGCCTGCCTGTATGTGTAAAAAATATAGAAAGCAAGTGTTACATTTTAAAAGAATAGGGTGTAGCAATGAGTTCAGAGGTCAGAAACCAAAGCCAAGTGACCTGCAGTGCTGCTTCATGTCCTCGTGGGCCAACCATTTCTGTTGGTTCAGCAACAATCTCGCTGTTGGGATCCCTGTCCTTGTGCCTAAGCATCATTTCTTTCCACATGCTTCTAACAGCTCAGTTTTCTAGTCATGTGGTAACTCTGTGCCTGATTTCTTTCACTTCTGAGGTGAAGGAATTGATAAAAGTGTCTGTAACAGCTGAAGCTGACCGTATGTCTTACATTTAATGAGTTACACTTTGGTCTTCTCTTTCTCTTATTACAAACTGCCTTCAGATGATACCCTTGAACTTCTGTCTAACACCTCTGCAGACAGGACAGATTTTGAGGAGGGAGCCAGGCTTCTAGAAATCACAGGCATAAGAGGAATCTATCATACTAAAACAACACTGCTTCCTGAAGCAGGTCAGAGGGAGAGAGGACTTCCAAATGTGCATGTCTGCTAGAGAGAGGAAAAAACAGTCTCCTGTGAAGTTCAGCAGGGACTTTGCTCTCAGGAGAGGAGGTAGCAGCTATGGGGAAATGGAGCTTGCAGTTTTTAACAGCTACTTTGGGTTTCAGCTGTGCTTTTAATACCAATTTAATACCAGTTGCCTTTATCTCATAGTGCTTCCACAGATCTTCCACAGTCAGTGTGTCTTCCTCACTCACAGAGAGTATTTATGACTGTGAGTGTAAATTGTTTGAACAGGTTGATAGGTCTGTTTTACAGAATAATTAAATATTCCCCCAGATTTTCACAAATAACTGTGAGGGTAGTTGACCACTGGAACAGGTTGCCCAGAAAGATTGTGAGATCTCTTCCCTTGGAAACACTAAAAATGCACCTGAATGTAGTCACAGATTCACAGATTGCATTGGGCTGGAAGGGACCCTCAAAGGTAATCTTGTCCAACCCCCTTGCAAGCAGCAGGGACATCTCCAGCTAGATCAAGCTGCCCAGTGACACGTAAAGTCTGATCTTGAATGTTTCCAGTTGTGGGCAACCTACTGTAGTTGACCTTTCCTTGAGCAGGAGTGCTGGAGTAGGTCATCTCCAGAGATGCCTTTCAACCTCAACCATGGCATTTTCCAAGTCAAAGAGTTCTTGTGTACTATCTGCTGCTGTCAAATACTTGGGCACTGCTGACAGATAATAATGGATGCTACTTCCTTGAGTTGGTAGAAGAGAAGCATCACTGAGGGGGGGAAATTGTGCTGTTTTGTTGTTTTCCAACATCAGTTAAATACTCATTTCAGTGCAGGAGCTCGCTCAAGTCACAAGCAGAGTTTTGTATGTATCAGCTATAGCTTGATAATTATTGGTCCTCAATTTTGTATCAAAAGCTCTTTTCGTTTGACTCTGTCCCACATGACATCCTGGTCACCAAGCTGGAAAAACATGGACTGGATGGGTGGACCACTCACTGGATAAGGAATTGGCTGGATGGTGGCACACAGAGAGTGGTGATCAAGGGCACAATATCCACCTGGAGACCAGTCACAAGTGCTCTCTCAGGGGTCAGTGCTGTTTGACATCTTTGTCAGTGACACTGACAGAGGAATTGAGTGTACCCTCAGCAAGTTTGCAGATGGCACCAAGCTGTGTGGCAGAGTCCACTTGCTAGAGGGCAGGGATCCATCCAGAGGGACCTGGACAGGCTGCAGAGCTGTGCCCAGGCCAACCTCATGACATTCAACAAGGCCAAGTGTAAGGTCCTGCACCTGGGTAGGCACAATCCCAAGCACAACTCCAGGCTGGGTGGGGAATGGCTGAGAGCAGCCCTGAGGAACAGGCCCTGGGGGTCTGGGGTGATGAAAAGCTCAAGATGAGGCTGCAGTGTGAGTGCAGCCCAGACAGCAACTGTGTGCTGGGCTGCAGCAAGAGCAGTGTGGGCAGCAGGGCAAGGGAGGGGATTCTGCCCCTTTGCTCTGCTCTCCTCAGACCCCATCTGGAGTCCTGTGTGCAGTTCTGGAGCCCCCAGCACAGGAAGGACATGGAACTGTTGGAGTGGGTCCAGAGGAGGCCACGAAGATGCTGAGAGGGCTGCAGCAGCTCTGCTATGAGGACAGGCTGAGAGAGTTGGGGCTCTGCAGCCTGGAGAAGAGAAGGCTTCCAGGAGACCTTAGAGTAGCCTTCCAGTATCTGAAGGGGGCTACAGGAAGGCTGGGGAGGGACTATTGACAAGGTCTTGCAATGACAGGACAAGGGGCAATGGGTTTGAACTGGCAGAGGGGAGATTGAAACTGGATGTTAGGAGGAAGTTGTTTGCAGTGAGGGTGGTGAGACACTGGCACAGGTTGCCCAGGGAGGTTGTGGCTGCTCCCTCCCTGGAGGTGTTCAAGGCCAGGTTGGAGGAGTGTACTAGTCCCTGTACTAGTGGGAGGTGTCCCTGCCTATGGCAGGGGTTTGGAACTAGATGATCCTTGAGGTCCCTTCCAACCTTACCATTCTATGATTCATTCTATTTGTGTGAGCATGCACGAACACATTGCATGAGCATGCAGGAACACATGGCAGCTTCAAGTAGGCACCAAGAACACATCCTGTGAGGTGCTGAGCCATATAGAAAGTGAGAATAAAAGCCTTCCCAGAAGAAACCTGCAGTCTAAATCCATCAGTCTTGAAAACTGGCACATCTATAAAGAAATTCCAACTGAAACTACATAGTAAAGGGGAGAAAGGAGGCTACTGCAGCCAATCAACTACAGCATCTAGGTGATAAATCTTTTATCTCAAATTAGCAATGTGTGTATTGAGTGGATCAAGATGGGCATGCTCCTCTTATAGGAAACTTGTATATGTGAAAACTGTCATCTCAGATTAGAAGACAAATGACATTCTGAGGCATTACATAAATAATGGAATCACATGGCCACCTGATCTTGGTTATTTCTTAGTGAAGGGTAAGACATTCTGAACATCATTTTATTTTGAATTGTAGAGCTCAAATTCTCCAGAACTGGCAGGAGTTGTGAGGAAATGTTCAGTTGAATAGCTCTACATAACTCTTCCCTGGTGAGGCCACACCTCAAGTATTGTGTTCAGTTGGGGGCACCTCATTACAAGAGGGATGTAAAGGTGCTGGAGCCAGTACAGAGAAGGGCAAGGAAGCTGGGGAAGGGCCTGGAGAGTAAATCTGATGAGGAGAGACTGAAGGAGCTGGGGATGGATAGTGTGAAAGAGAGGAGGCTGAGAGGAGACCTCGTGGCTGTCTACAGCTACCTGAAAGGAGGTTGTGTAGAGGTTGGTGCTGGGCTCTGCTCACAGGTGAAACAGTGATATAACCAGAGGGAATGGCCTCAAGCTGTGACTGGGGAAGTTTAGACTGGACACTAGGAAAAACTTTTCCCCAGCAGGAGTGTTCAGGTCTTGGAATGTGCTGCCCAAGGAAGTGGTGGAGTCACCAACCCTGGAGATGTTTAGCAGTCATTTGGATGTGATCCTTGGGGCTATGATTTAGGGTGCACCTTGTAGAACAGGGATATGGGTTGGAATTGGTGATCATGAGGAGCTTTTCCAACTGAAATGTTTCTGTGATTTTGTGAAAGGTTTGAAGTGAGTTCCTAGTATGTTTGAAATCGGTGGGAGTGGTGTCCCTGGCTTCAATAAAGCAAAGAATTTCAACATCAGTGCCTGGGAAGTGATGTCTCTGGCTCATATTTGCTAAAGGAGATGTCCAGTCACTCTCCAGAGAATAGAATTTGCATCACTGCTCTCATCAATTCATTAGTAAAGGCTGCTAAAGCAAACACAAGTGTAGTCTGCTCCTCTTAGTCTGGGTGACCTGCCTAATTTGGGTTTGGCCTTCAGAAGGATGTTTTGTGCTGTGAGTGGTAGAACTAATGAAACTGGATTTTCTGGTTGTCTGCATCTCCCACATCATTAGAGACTGCAGTGGCACCAGCCCATGCAGCTTCACCTCTCCTTGATGCTGGGTGTGTGGTCTACCTGGAGCTGCACTCACGCAAACTAAGGAGGAAGCATGACTCTGCTGGTTGCTGATTGATTGCTCCCAAGCAGCCTTTGCAAGAGCTGAGCTTGCTTTTCTGGCAAGAGGCAGGTGCTGCTTCAGACCTTTCTCATCAATCCTCCTGATTTTAATGAGATCTAGAGGAACTTCCTAATCTTTGAAGTTTGTACCCCTCTAGCAAATCTGCCTGAAGCTGGACAGCAGATTTAGAAGGTGTTTGCAGGGTTGGGTAGAAAGCAGGAAGGCATCAGCTCTGTTTGGAAGTGGGGCAGGGGAATAGCACGTTGGAAATGGCAGAAATTGTTTCCTGCCCCTTTATGGAAAACACCAGGGAATTTAACAGGGATCAACCCATTTCACACAGATGTGGATTCCAAATGTTGATAAAATGAAGTAGCCATTCAAGCCAAGTTATTTAATGAGAAAGAATAATTTTCCCTAGAAACCTAGGAGGGCTATTTTTTTAAAGTACTAAAATGCAATTACATTCCTGAGCTCTGCACTTGGCATCATACTAATCTTTGCTTGAATTAACTCTGTTTGAATGATTTCTGTCATACCTATTTGGAATTCAGGTGGAAGTTCAGACTGTTTGGTCAGAAGTGACAGAAGCTGAGAGCTGAAAAGAGCTGACTTGTACCTGGTGACACCACATATTATTTCAGTCCCTATGTCTTTCTGGAATAAGGTTAAACAATGGTTAGTATCCAGCCTTTGAACTGGATCATAGAATCACAGAATTGTTTGTGTCAGAGAGGAGCCTAAAAATCATCCAAGTCCAACCCCTCCTGCCATGGACAGGGACACCTCCTACCAGCCCAGGTTGCTCAAGGCCTCATCCAGCCTGGCCTTGAACGCCTCTGAGGAGGGGACATCTACAGCCTTGCTGGGCAACCTGTTCCAGTGTCTCACCACCCTCACTATCAAAAATTTCTAACTAGTATCTTTCCTCTTCCATCTTGAAGCCCCATTCCATTTCATCCTATCACTATAAGCCCTTGTAAAAAGTTCTTCCCTAGCTTTCCTGTAGGCCCCTGGAAGGCTGCTCTAAGATGTCCCTGGAGCCTTCTTTCCTATAGGCTGAACAGCCCCAACTCTTACAGCCTGTCCTCATAGGGGACATGCTTCAGCCCTCTCATCATCTTCATGGACCTCCTCTGAACATATTCCAACAGTTCAATGCCCTTGAGGAATACATTACCAAACATAGGAGGGATTGTCTGCAGGTACCCAGCATGTTCCTCTGCCAGAGATGGATGGGTCTGTATGTCCATTTCTCACCTATCTCTCTTTGTGTGAAGGGATAGCTGAAGGGGTTTCATCCCAAAGCTGATAGAGGTGGTTTGGGGATGGTTTGCATAAAAGTCAGTCAGCCTGAGTTGAATTTTAATGTAAGTGAGGGAAAATCTGTGAGATTTAGAGCTGGAATTAAAAAAGGATTTATATAATGAATGTTGAGATTCAAAAACAGATGAAATGATTTGCAGATCAAGTTTTAGACTCAGTAAAGCTTAACACAGACAGATTCAGTCTGATTATGCAGCAATAACAAAGATGTCTGTTTGGGGACTACAGATTTCATCCCTTATCCTCCTCCTGCTCTTGACTTGACTTGTCAGACAGTTCAAGATGATTTGGGACACACCTTTGCTTTAAATGTGTGTGTGTGTGAGAGAGAGAGACCTCCCCTCCCTTGGTCTTTTGCCTGTGAGTCCCTTCTAGCCCAGGAATGTATTTTACTGCAAAGATGTAACATTCATTTTTGTGTGTCATTGACTGTCCAGGTTAGCATGCCAGTGGTGTCCTGTTTGCCCAGGTGTACCAGTGACAGTCTGAGGAGGGTGGGAAAGAGGAGGGGAGAGGGAGCTCTCTCTCTGTATGTCAGCTCACATTCCTCTGACTAAGATTATAGGGAATTCCTGATTTCCTTCCTCAAAACTGGATATTTCAAGTAATCTTTCTTTTGCATACCTGCATATTAGTAGGAGATGTCCCTACCTATGGCAGGGGGTTGGTACTAGATGATTTTTGAGGTCCCTTCCAACCTTACCATTCTATGGTTCTATGATATAAGGACCAAAGTATTTGGATCTTAGTTTTCCTGCTACTTGCTTCTGACTCAATATGATAAAGAAATAAGAGTAGTTGTGTTTTGAGGAGCTGGGATTTACTTCCCTGGGAGTTCTGTCTCTGTTCAATTGTCATTTTCAGTCACGGATACATCGTGCTCTCTGTAGTTTGCATTTGTCCTCCTTGGCCACTTACATGGGGATATGAATATCTATTTTTTTTCCAACTGTGACACCAAGTTTTAGCTAGAAATGTCCCATTGTGGCTGAAAAATTCAATACTTGCAATTGTAAATGTCTTGGATCATGTTCTGATCATAGCTGTATGGACTGAAACTCAGAGTAAGGTTTGCATCCAAGCCTTAACTCTATCTCTTCATACCAATTGCTATTTTGAGAGAAGTTTTTCCTGTTATTCCTAGCATCTGAAATAGATTTTTTTTTTTAACATATTTTTGTATGTCCTTCACTCTTTTTCCTAAGCACAATCTCATTTGAAAACATCTGTTTTCTTCTTTCCCCATGGATCTTAAGGTTATTGTCCTGCCACTTCCATCTATTACTTGGGTTAAGGTGTAGGATTTGGGGTAAAATTACAGAATTATCCTATAGGATAAACTAATCTAGATCCAAGCCCATCTTCCAAGTCAGAATGCACTCTGATACTAAGAGCACTTGTACCCATCTATGCAAAGCAAGAGGAATTCAGCTTGGGTAAGGGTGATGAGGAATTCTGGTGGAGGGATTCAGCTTGGGTAAGGGTGATGAGGAATTCTGGTGGAAGGATTCAGCTTGGGTAAGGGTGATGAGGAATTCTGGTGGAGGGATTCAGCTTGGGTAAGGGTGATGAGGAATTCTGGTGGACAATTCTAAGAGAGGAAAGATGCAACTACTCACTCTAAATAGGTTGCTCTTGTCTCTCTCACAAGCGCTTTGAGGACCTGGATGAAAAAATTCAGGAGTCTAAAAGAGCATGGAAGTCTTCAACAACAACACAACAGAGGGGGAAAACTGGGAGGAAGAAGGAATTATGTGACACATTTTGTGCTTAAGCAATGAATCATAGAATCACTCAGATTGGAAAACACCCTTGAGGTCGTCAGATCCAACCATTAACCCTGCTCTGCCGAATTCACCACTAAACCACATTGCCAAGAGCCACATCTGCAGGACCTTTAAACACATCCAGGGATGGTGACTCAACATCTAGCTACACCTCTGAAGCTCTAGCATCCCAGAAACCAAAAGAAACACAGCTCAAGAGAACTGGCCAGTTGTATTGTCATGGGGTGAGAACACCTGCACAGGAAAATCCTTCTGCAAGGTTTTAGTTTAGGAATTTTTTTAAAATTTTTTTTTTAACCTCAAGATTGAGCCTCTTTCAGTCTCATCTAAGAAGCAAAGGTGACCTGCTTTCACCTTTTTCTATTTGATTTGGTTTGTTTCTTTCCCAAACATAGCTGCGTTTGAAGTGTTGTCAAAATCAGGTTCCAGTAAAAATGAAACAAAGGAGGTGGGAGTTTAAGGTGCACAAACCTTGCCTTCTTGAAGGCAATTATGAAGTCAGCCCAAGAGAAATTGATGAACTTGACATAAAATCCCCAAACAGATCAACAGCCTTGATATAAATGTTGGTCTGGCTCCTATAAAACCATTAGCATTCCTTATTATCATAATTTACAACCTGCTGATGCACTGAATCATATTGGAATTTACCTGGAAGATGCAAACAAACATCCTTGGCTGGAAATTGATACCTGATCTTTGGCTACCTCTTGTGGAATGAAAAGCCAAAGAGAGAGATTTTACCCCTTTACTCTGCTCTCCTCAGACACCCTCTAGAGTCCTGTGTGCAGTTCTGGAGCCCCCAGCACAGGAAGGACATTGAAGTGTTGGAGCGGGTCCAGAGGAGGCCATGAAGATGCTCAGAGGGATGCAGCAGCACTGCTATAAGGACAGGCTGAGGGAGTTTGGGCTCTGCAGCCTGGAGAAGAGAAGGCTGCCAGGAGACCTTAGAGTAGCCTTCCAGTATCTGAAGGGGGCCTACAGGAAGGGTGGGGAAGCATTATTTACAAGGTCTTGCAATGACAGGACAAGAGGCAATGGGTTTAAACTGGCAGAGGGGAGATTTAAACTGGATGCTAGGAAGAATTTCTTGCCAGTGAAGGTGGTGAGACACTGGCACAGTTGCCCAGGGAGGTTGTGGCTGTTTCCTTCTTGAAAGTGTTGAAGGCCAGGTTG
>WBNM01041765.1:0-128076 GCA_013399055.1 Ramphastos sulfuratus
TCTATGATTCTATGATTGAAGACAGAAGAGTTGCCTTTGAGTCAAGCCCTGTAATACCAAAGCAAGTAGTCAGAGGACAAATACAAGCAGACACTGCTGCTGCATCTACAGACACTGAGCTCTGTGCCTCCCCCTTCCTAACGTCCCTGTTGTTATGCTTTAACTTCGTTCTGAACCTCCTCTTTGTGTTCCTCCTCCCAAAAGCGTTTGCTCAGAGCAGCACCAACTTCTTAGGTTAAATTACTTTAACTTGTGGCCTGCTGTAACACATTTTCCATTTCCCTGGTGCTCTCCATTTTCTTCCTTCCCCAATTAATCTGAGATGAAAATAAGAATTTTCTTCACTGAAGACCAAATGCTTACTGTCATTTGAAGGACTACTATTCAACCACAATTTATTTCTCTAGACAGCAGAATCCTTCTCCTGGCTCTTGCACCATCCTCTGCAACGCTGAATCAGTCAGCTCCCAAGCAATGCCCATGTCCTTAACCTGCAAAGACACAGCAGCATTTGCTCACAGATGTATTTATCATACAACAATTAAGGGTCCATGACTTGCAATTACTTTCTCTCACAACACTCCAGGGATGTAGAAGTATCTCAAAACAGAACATGGAAGAAAAAAAACAGAAGAATCCTGTTGGAGGACCCCTGCTGTGGCCAGAGCAGAGCAAGTCAGCCAGCTTGCCTTGTTCGAAATCCAGGCTGCCACTGAAGCCCTGCACTGCTGCTTAGTGCTGCCCAGGGCAGTCAGCAGCCTCGATCCACACACGTGTGCTGTCATTTTTACAAGACCTAAAACCTTGGCTTTCTTCAGAGCACTCAGGCTCACAAAGCCTGTACTAGGACAGAAGCCTGAGCAGCTTAAAAGCACAAAGATTGTTGATAAACACTGTTGATAAACAATTTTCCTGCAATGTCTGAACAGGCCAATAGCTGCATGTCTGTAGGCATCCCTACAGGAGCTTTCACTTCTAGAGACTTGCTAAATTCTGCACTTGGCCTCTGAAAGTATTTTGCTGGAAAAGCTTCCCACAAGAAAGCAAAGTTTGTGTTACCGAAGACAGAATCCCCCCACTGTATCTTGGGGGGGGTCTAAGTATCTCTTAATAGCTGGGGAAGCTTTAGACATGAAGAAATTAAGTTGCTCCTCAGAGTTCTACCTGAAGCCAAACTCCATCTTGTGGCTTCATGACCTAGCTCTGCATTTGCAGTGTGACACTGGCCCTTGCCAGGCTTTGTCCAGGCAATTCACTGTGGCACAAGGACCAAGCTTAATAGTACTTACCCTTACCACTGCCCCAGGCATCTCAATGCTGCACTCCTCCTGCAGTCACACATGCTGAAGTTTGTTTGCTAGGAGAGGCAAGGTTAACCAGGCAGAGTTTAAGTCCTCCTTCAGTTTCCTCCCAGGCAATACATAAGCATTCAGCATACACCATCAGAGCAATGCTGACAGACTAAGTGCCCTTTATTTGGTTTGGGACATAAAAGCTCTCAAGAGATGATGCTCTTGAGGTAATGTTCAGGTCTGGGGTGAAGCAAACCCCAATTTGCTGTCCACAACTCTGGCACCGCTTAGCTCTCTTGCTCATAAACAAGATGGATTCATCTCCATTCAAGTCCTTCCACCTACTGTTCCCAGTCCTTAGTCATTGCCTCCTCAGCAGCCCCCTTACACCATCTGTTCTCCAGAAGTCAGAGGTGCCTTGTTTCCCTCCATGAAGAGCACTGCAGCCATCCTGGCAAGCTGAGCAGCACACTCAGGATCATGCAGGAGCACAAGGCACAGACACCCACGTGGCTGCCTGAGAGCAGCTCAGTGCCCTTGGGTTTTCCTGCCTGTGGAACAGAGGTGACAGTGATGCTCCCACAAATCCACGGATTTGTGTAACAGTCTCTGAGACCTTGGGATTTAAAAAGTCACACTTAGGTTTGTTATTTTCACATGGCAAAATAAGAGTGGCATGAACACAGATGATCTTACCAACAGCTTCATGGGCCACCTTGTACAGCCCCCCCTTCCTGGTCCTTTAGGCACTCTCCTGCAGAGTTAGCACACACCACAGGCTTTGTTCTCTTTATCAGACCCAGCTTTTTGGGACTGACGCCTTCTCTAAGACCTTGTAATTTATGAAAGGTGGCAGCAGGAAAGTAACTACACTGTAAGAATGCACTGAATGACCCCTGAAGATCCCTTCCAACACAAGTTATCCCACAGGTCTCTAACCATGCCAGCAGGAAATGCCTAGAACTGACCTGGTTAACCTTCCTTCCAGTTCTGGGACCCAGGACAAACCAGTCTACAAGGAAATGTGTCACCTGTCTGACTTCTGTGTGCCAGTGATTCTGTCACCATCAGGCAGCATCCGACTCACCATGCTAAGTCTCAGGCAGCAAAAGCACACAGAGCAGCCATGCTGACATCTGGCATTACAAACACAGGCTCTGCACTGTTGGGTAACCTAACAGCAAGAGTTAAGTGACACTGGAAGAGTAATTAGCAGCAACTAGTAGGACACTGCATTCAGGAGGAAAAATAACATTTGTTTGGTGAGATGTAACTAAACGCTGACTGCATCAGACCTCTGCACTTCCGTCTGCCCAGCACGTGTGGGAGTCTCTGCCACTGTAAGGCACCAGCCTCAGGCTGAAGTCCTGCAGAGCCACAGGCTAGGTCTGGCAGGGGGAACAAAGGAGCTGGCCTGCTCCATGAACATGTCTTGATGACAATTTAAACGGAGTCCTGCAGGTACTGAGCAGGGAAACCATCCCCAAATGCCCCCATCAGCACCAGAATTTGTTCTTGCACAGAATCCCATCCATTTAGAGAGAAACTCATCAGCACTCACATCCACTGTGTAGCAAGCAGCTGCTGAGCAATAGCTGCACCACCACTCTGGTACCAAGCTGGAGCAGTGGCATGTGTTATGTCCACACTACAGCAATGATGGTATTTCTGCACAGGTCTGCACACAACGCCTGCCTATGCTTGTTCAGACAAGGAAGCAGCCCCTGCACAACTACGCTGAGGATCCATGCTTATTCTGGATGCTACTTCCATAGCTTCTTATGGTCGTTGCCCATACCCACACAAAAAGAGAGACTGTACCTTATAGCAGGGGCCCAACTCTATTTTACCAGGCTTGGGTTTTGCAGCACACACACACATTCTGTGGCACCGTGTCTCACATTACCAGTCCCTAAACTAGCCAGCACTCAAGGGTATCAAATGGAGGAAGACTTCTTCCCTTTGACATATTTTCCATTTCCACTCCAATTATTGCCTCTAAATATTTTTCTACAGACAGTTCTCTGGGCTTCTGCTCAAGGGACTCCTCATTATTTCATTTGCTGAAAGCCACAACATTTGCTGCTAAAGAGACGGTTGATGGGACACGATGAGGTCACAAGCCCTCACAGGACAGGGTCATCAGGAAGCGACACAAACTATTTCATTCATTTGCTCTCAACCAGGCAGCTAAAATCTTCAGTTCTCAGCTGATGCCAGTGGAGAGACCCCAGAACCAACACATCCCCCTGTTAGCTCAGTCTAGCAGCGAGGGGCAGCATACCCCAATGCCCCAACCGTGCCGCACCAGCCCTCACCCAGACGCACCGCTGCAGCTCCGTGCACCAATCCCGCAGGACACTGGGGAGTGCAGGCTGTCAGCACTCAGAAAGCAGCAGCACAGCAGAGCCAACAGGTGAACCTGGTTTGCTCATAGACTTCAGGAGACCCATTTTGCCCTTCTTAGAAAGCTACAGCAGAGCGAGCTTCCCGCTTTGGTGACAGGAGCCCTTTGGTTTGTCTTCCTGTGTCTGTGGACAAACAGGTGGGTCCTGGTCTGCAACCTGGTCTCCATTCTCTCCTTGGCATGATTCCCAGCATTCTTGGAGGATGGTGCACAGACAGCTGGAAGGTAACTAGAATGGATCCTGAACTCTTTGACTATATATCTAAAGTGAAGACGGAAGATAATCTTATTCCAGCCATGCTTTCTGTGCCCAGAGATAACCTCTGGGCCTCCCTCCTAGGGCACACAGCACAGCCTGCACTCGCTGCTTAAGCCTACCCTTGCCCAAGTCCAGAATCTGGGGCTACTCACAGCTAAACGAGCAACTCGTACACACTGCAGAGCTCTGCAAGCCCTTCCTAAACCACAGAGTGGAGGTGGGGGAACAGCGTACAATAAATGTCATAAACGCAGTTTGCTGACCCCCCCCAGAGAGCATCCGACCCGGTGCCACAGCAGTCACTGCCTCCAAGACAAGACACCAGCAACTCGCATAGGCCTCGCGGCATAACCAATTACATTGATAACCAAAACCTGTGCCTGGCTGAACGCAGTTAAGGAGGCCAGAGAGAAGCTGAGGGACGCCCCCACTCCAGGTGTTGCGTCCAGCTGAGGCAGAGCAGGCAATGCGCTCTGCAAGCTGACTCCAGCTCCAGATGATGACTGCGAAGGTCACAGGAAGGGAAGGCAGCGGTGCCCGTCACAAAATGGTAGCACCGGGAACGTGAGCATACGGGAGACAACCTCGTCCTTCCTACAGCCTCCCCGCAGCTCCTAACATGGCATCCGCTATGGAGGACAGCGAGACAGCTCTGGGGGCCCTCCCAGAGCAGATTAAACGGACGGAGCAGATTAAACTCAGACGCCCTCCCTTTCCCAGCATCCATCTCTTGGAGCCCCTCGAGGGATCGCTCCGGCCCGGCGGCCCCGCACCGAGCAGGGTAGAGGATGGAGCCGGTCCCCGCTGCCATTTCTGCCACCTTCGTTACGTAAGTGACTAATGGGGGGGGTCCCGCCGGCCCCAAAAGTACGGCAAAGGCGGGGACCCCGCTGCGGAGATTCCCCCGAGCCGGGGAGGGGATCCCCTTCTCCGCCCTGCCTGCCCGTGCACCAGTAGCGCCGGGGCGTCCTGCAGCGCTGCCTCGCTCCTGCGCTGCCCGGGCACCCCGCATCCGCCGCAGCGCGCGAACACCTCGCATCCGCCGCAGCGCACGGGCACCGGACCGGCCACGCAACAGCTCTTGCCAGTGGCGGGGCTCCCCAGAGACACACACACCCCCATTACCTCCCGACGAAATTCTCCAGCACGGAGCTCTTGCCGGCGCTCTGCCCCCCCACCACAGCGATCTGCGGCAGGTCGAGATTGGCATTCTGCCCGATGGCGGCGAACGCGTCCTGCAGCCGGTTGACCAGCGGGATGAGATCCTCCATCCCGCGGTTCCCCATGGCTGCGGCTCGGCACCGGCTCCTCGCACGGGCGAGCTCACACTACTCCTCCTTCCCGCGTCCTCGCTGGCGGGTTGCCTGGCTCTCGCCGCTCCAGCCGCTGGCCACCGGCACCAGCCCCTGTCTCGCTCGACGCCGCCCGCTGCCGCCTCGGCTCAGCTCGCCCCGCCTGCAGAGAGCCGCGCGGCGCCGCCAGAGAGCGCTAAGGGCGCCGCCGCGCTGCGCCTGGGAGCTGTAGTTCGGGGCGGGGGAAGCGCAGCGCCCCCTAGCCCTAACCCCGGAGGTGCTGGGAGTGGGCCGGCTCACTGCCGACTCACTGCCCCCTCACTGCCCCAAAACCAGAGCAGCGCAGGCTGTCCCCAGGCCTCAGGGGCTGTGCAGTGCCATGGCCTGTTTGTGGCAGGTTGATGCAGCAGCAGCTAACATGTCCCTGTGGTTCAGTCAGTCGTTACACCTGCCTGAGAGCCTGTGCAGCTCAGTCACTAGCCCCAAGAGGTTCAGTCATTATAGCAATGCAGTGCAGTCACCGTACAGGTATCATCTGGTCAATGACCTACATGGTTTGGTTACTACATCCACACACTTTGGTCCTTTGTGCAGTTCAGCCAACAGACCTGTGCAGTTTGGTCACAGGACCTGTGAAGCTGCTTAACACACCCATATATGAGGGCTTTGTGCCAGAACAGCACCTGTGGAATTGCCAGAATACAACAATTACTTTATATGATTAAACTGGAGGGGTGGGGAGCTTACAACAACACCCCTGCTCTTCTGCCACTTCATCTCCATTCAAGTATGGATGGAAGATGCATCAATTTCTGTTTATAATTGCAAACCAGTAGATGCTGATGTTTGTCTTGCAGAAACACATCAAGTGCTTCATTTTATCTACCTAGATTTTGGGCCTAGATTTTTGTCTAGAGTAAAGAGGATTTTGCTTGACTTTGAGTTTTTCAAAGGTCTGGGGTTCTAGGAAGGTTATAACATGAGGCTGTGATTGATTTGAAGCTCCAGGAGTGCAAACAAGTGTTCAGAAGAGCAGCCAGGGGCTGCGTGACTCAGGAGGATGGGAAGGCTGCATTTCAAACACCTCTCAGCTCCTGCTTCCTAGCACTCTTGATCACAGCTCAGAGGGAGCTGGGGGTGGTGGGGGAAAGGAATAACAAAAAACTGCAACAGATTTTGAGATGCATGTTTCATTTTAAACAGGAACTTCTGAGCTATAATGATTCTAAAGAAGATTTCACAAATGTCCATCAAATGTAATCTGTGCAGAAATACCTGCCTGGGTGTACAGAGAAGTTGCAACAACCATGCAGAGTGGTGAGTTTGCCTCACTGCCAGTGAAGAAGCTCTGGAAACTTCACCAGTGTGCAGGTAAGAACACTGAAGCTAGGGAAGGGAGCTGCTCCATCTGCATGGGTAACACCACTGCAGGGCATACGTGGGCTGTTTTGGGGGCTGTCAATGCTATTTCTTCTCTTAGCAAATTGCCCAGTGAATTTCAATAATCAAGCTTTAAAAACTCAGCATAGACTCTGGACAAAAGTCTCTGAGCATCTGTGCAGCCATTCTGAGCCATTCTGATTATTTACGTTGAAAGAACCTGCAGAAAATCTTTGGGTTGTTTGGGGTTTTTTGGGGGGTTGTGTTTTTTTTCTTTTTCTTCAGAATTTGATATCTGCTCCTTGTTAGAGGCCAACACTGAAAGAACAGTGATGACTATCAAAGACTTGAAGAATAGCATCACCTTCCTTCCTGGATCAGAGCTGGTGCTCAGGGAACATCATACCATAGGGATCTTTGAAGCTTTACTTGAGGAATCATAAGAAGCAAATTGTTCCTTTTCCCAGAGGTTGCTGTAACCTGGAGTTCACCTGCACAGCCTTACTACAGAGAAGGATTGCCCAGCTGCACACCTGCCACCACCTGATGCCACATAACAGCTCTACTAACGAGCCTTAATGACCATGACCAACCCTGCCCAGAGCTTCTCCCCACATCTGTGGGCTCAGGAGCTATATTTAAGCTCAGCCTGAGGCCATCAGTTTGTGATTAATTATGAGGAAGGGGCAGTCTTTGACTCAGTTGCAGCCTCATGTGTCTGTGGAACCTTTTATTCTGACTTCAGCTTGCAGGCTGACTCCTTTAGCTCTGTCTCATTGCTGCAGGCATGCCTGGAAACCTCTGGACCTGCTCCTAACCCTGGCCTGCAGGTCAGTATTTCTGCGTGGCCTTGCACCTGCCCCATTGCCACGCTGCTGCCTCGTGTTCTGGGCTTTTGGCCCTGCCTGCCTCTGTGGGTGCTGTGAACTTGGGGCTTGGCTCCCACCTGCAGCCCTGCTCTTGCTGTTCCCTGACCACAGTTCTAGCTCCTTGCATAGGACATGAAGCACCTTTACTTTGCTCCCCTTCTTGTCCCTGTCCCCCACCCCATAGATCACCTCCCACCTTTAATGTTTCCACAGAAGCAACCAGATTTGATTGTGGCCATCACTGTTTTTCTAGCAGAAGCATCCACCTGCAAGCACTGTTGCTACCAGCTCTCTAGGCAGGTGTTTTGTCCCAGCCCAGACCATTCCAGTTCAGAAAGAGTTACTCAGGTTTATACTGTTTTCTGGAAAAGCTAAAATTAAGCTAATCTGTTTGTTTTGGGACAGGTTTGTGAAAAAGAAGCATTGACAGCATGGTGTGCCAACAGCTGGTATTAAAGGCTATGGGGGGCTCATGTTGCCAGTTAAGGAGCTGGTACCGCACCAGGCCCATGTGTGACTCTGTGCAGGTGTTTGTTCTCTCTGGAGCTCTCTGGTTTTATGTTTCTGTTGAACTTGTATTCAGTTCTTGGGATGTGTGGCCCTTGCTGGGGGGGGCGGGGCTGTGGAGGTCCTCGGTCTGACTTGCCATGGGTGCACTGGAGGGATGCGGGGAGCTAGCAGGGCACTCTCCAGGTAGACACAGAAGAGAAGGAGCAGTGGCAGTGGTGAAAACCTGCAGCAATAGAAGCAAACTCTCTCCAGGCTACTTAGCAGGTTTTATTAGTGTGAAATTGCAGGGTGTGCAGAATGTGCTCCTGCCCTGCAGAGCCACCGGCAAGCTGCCCCTGCAAGACCTCATGGCTGTCGGGGAGCCTGTCTGGACTACAGCAGTTGTAAGCACTCAGCCCCAGAGCCCAGCTGAGCCCGAAACATGAGGCTGGGTTTTGAGAAGCTTTGGAATCCTGCACCTCCCGATGATGGAAGAGAGAAGTGCAGGCGCCTGGACTCCTAAGCCTTCCATTTTCTCTCCTGCCAGGAGCTGAGCGGCAGGGATGTGAGCAGCAAACAGACCTCACTGCACAGTTCATGGGAAATACTGAAAAGTTCATTGGAAATATTGAAAAGCTGCCATGTCTCTGAAATCAACAAGTTTTATAATCTGGTGTGCTGGTTTGAGGCTGGATTGGTCATGAAAAGTCTATTTCTACCTTGGTAGCAAACCTTAAGACATGAGCACAAGGAGGCTGGGATGCCCCTGCCCCCCAAGGTGCTATGAGTATTTCTGGATGCACTTTCAGCGCCTGTGGGCACATCTAAGAATGCTTCTGTGCATGGCTACCAACACAAGGAGGGGTTTAGAATCATAGAACAGTCTGGGTTGGAAGGGACCTCCACAGGTGGCCCAGTCCAACTCCCTGCAGTCAGCAGGGACATCCTCAACTAGATCAGGTTGCCCAGAGCCCTGTCGAGCCTCACTTTGAATATCCCCAGGGATGAGCTCCCAACCACTTCCCTGGGCACTCTGTTCCAGTGTTCTGCCACTCTTGTAGTAAAGAACCTGTTCCTAGCATCCAGTCTAAACCTGCTCTGCTCTAGTTTGAAGCTACTGCCCCTTGTCCTGTCACCACAAGCCTTTGTAAATAGTCCTGCAGCCTTCTTGTAGCCCCTTCAGCTTACTGGAAGGCTGCTCTAAGGTTTTCCCGGAGCCTGCTCCAGGCTGAACATGCCCAGCTCCCTCACCCTGTCCTCACAGCAGAGGTGCTCCAACCCCCTGATCGTTTTTGTGGTCCTGTTCTGAACCTGCGACATCAGCTCCATATCCTTCCCCCATGTCTGTGGTTTCAGGGTTCCCTGTATCTCGTTTTATGGCAGGTACTCACCACTGCATGCTGGACAGCAAAGTGCTTAGTGATTGAAATGGGGATGTTTCCCGCAGGAAAAAGCAACTCTCAGAGGATGGGAAGTCAGTGGGCAATGACAGAGCAGCCTTCAGCTACCAGCTTAGGCACTATTCTATTGCCTGCAGGGACAGAGAGGATTGTAGTCCAATTTTGCCTTTCATTCATATTACTGTCCCACTGAGCAGTGTGATGAGCTGAAGCTAGAACCTCTCTTGGATTTGGTAAGCCACCTCTGGCAGATGTGATGCTTGCCTGGCACATAAAGGCATCTCTGGAGGTCAGCCTTTGGACTGCAGGTTGATGAAGCGGCTTCATTTACTACAGCCCAAATCCTGACCTGTCTTGTGCATGCACAGGACAAAATCCAGGTCCAGATTTGTGTAAAGAAAGCCCAGGCTTTGAGGGGAGCCTCTAGACTCTGTCAGGATGTAATACCTAGCAGTACAAAAACCGCGGACCTGGGTATCTCTCCTGAGCATGGTGCTCTGTAGATTTCCAAGCTCTGCACACAACGAACACTTACAGAAACTCTGTGTGCAGAATAAGAGTTGCAGGCACCAATTTCAGATTTACATTTCCTTGTATGACCTGAATTCAGTCTTTCCAATGTCTAGCCACACAACAGGCTTGGCAGACACTGGTAGGATGGCCAGGTTAGCCCCCTTGCCCAGTGCTGCAACTTGCCAGGCTGGCAGCTCTGCAGCATCTGAGTACAGGAGATGAGGATTTGCAAGAGCCTCCACCTCTGCTTTCTGCTCCATGGATTCATTCCCTGGGATGCCTCTTCAGCTTTCCTGTTCAGCAGCAGAGTGCTTTCTCTGTGTCCAGACAGCTGTGACTGGATCACAGGATGTCAGGGGNCCAAATGTGGTTCTCAAGATGGGGTCTCACCAGGGCAGAGTAGATGAAGGACTCTGGGTGCTAACAGGGCCAATCAGTTATTAATATGGATGTTTATCCCCAAACTGATTATTGTAACATCAGGGTGGTATGAAAAGGCCCAAAGGAGAAATGAACACCGGCTGCTGCACTCACAATTGTTGATGCTAACTGTGTACCACTGGGAGCTGTGTTTGGCTCACAAATACTTTCAGGTAAAAATCAATTCCGAGGCCATTAATGAATCAAGTAATCTTTATTGGTGTGAATAGTAAGACTAAATTATTTTGGGATGGATTCTCTGGAATGAAAAAGAGCAGAAACATGTTTTTACCCTTGCTGGGTTTAGTGTCAGGAATTACAACCACAGCATATTGCCTGAGAGGCTGGCACCGAACACCCTCAAAATCAACCTGCTTACAGAAAGCTTCTGCTGCTCAATCATCATAAAAATAAAGAGGGGAAAAAAAAAAAAAGTCACCTCAGAGCAATATTGCAGGAGGCCTTGTTTGTTGTCTTCCACGTTCTCGTGTTAGTCTTGCCAAGAGGCGGCCACAGCGAATGGCCAGAGACTGTTGGGTTTTCTCCATCTCCTCGGCAAGATGGTTACAAAGATTCCCCTGGACGACTGAAAAAAAACCCAACAAAGAGCAGAACCCCCGCGCTGTTGGATCTCATCTGCTTCCCTTCTCCAGCCGCTTATCCCATTCCTTCTGCCAGCTCTGGGCAGATGGTGTCCGTCCCCTCCCAGCCCTCTCGAGGGACGGGGACCTCGTCCTGCTCGTGTGCGGGGAATGACAAACGGAGGTGTGGGCAGTCGGAGCCACCTGAGGGGAGGCTCCGGGCGCTATCCCGAGGCTCCGACCCTGCCGCAGGAGCTGCCCCCGGCCGGGCAGGTGGCTCTTGTCCCCCGCGGGAAGATGGAGGTGGCCGTCGGGGCGCGGTGAACGCCGCGGGCTGCCGTGAGTGCGGCTGGCGATGAGGAGGGGCCGCGAGTCCTGAGCCGCGCCGGCACTGCGCGGGCAGCGGGGCGGGCTCGAGGGCTCGGCCGGCGGGGAAGGGTGGGAGCGGGCTCGGGAGGTGGGGTTTGGAAACCTCCTCCACAGGCTGCCGCTTGCCATGACCCCGGGGGTAGGAAGGAGGAGGAGGCAGGGGGGATCGGCTCAGTGAATGAATGGGCGGCGGCGGCTCCCCTGCTCAATGGCTGCCGGGCTCATAGGCGCCAGCTCCGCAGCCACTGCCTTCCTCGCCCTCCCCTGTTTTGTCTCAGGCTCGCCCCATTCGGGGCTCCCCAGACATGTTCAACCAGCAGCAGTTCCAGCAGCAGCTGCTGCAGCTCCAGCACCTTCTCCAGCAGCAGCATCACCACCACCCACCGGCGCAGCAGGGAGGCCGGTAAGTGCCGCTACGCGAGGCCGGGGCTCTCGGGCCTGGCCCCGGGACCGCGCTCCGCCGCCTTCCGCCCCTCCGGCCCTCCTCGCCCCTCCCAAGCCGCGGCGCAGCCGGCTGTGGGCCTGCTCTCCCCGTGCGCCCAGGGGCGACAAAGGGCCCGCAGGCGCGGACGCAGGCCCAGCCGGGGAAGGGCAGGGGGCTAGAGGCCCCGAGGGGCGGCGGGGACGAGGGAGTGGCGGGAGGGCGGCGGAGGAGAGATGCGGGGCGATGCCCGAGAAGGGGGGAGGGCTGTGGGGCGGCGCACCCCGCCGAGAGGAGGCCGTGCGGGGGACTCCTGCCGCCGCTCATGCTTCCTCCGGAGGTGCCGCTCCCCGGGCCGCGTCGCCGCCGCCGCGGAGCCCCCGAGGGCCGAGCAGGGTGACGCCGGGCGGAGCGGGGGTCGTGGGAAGGATGCTGCGGCGCCGAGCGACCCTCGCCGAGGCGGCCGCCGGGCCGGGCCGGCAGGAAAACGCCGCAGAGCCCCTGCCGGGGAGCTCGCCGCGCTGCCCCCGGGACGCGCACGCTTGGCTCTTGGCTTTCCTCTCGACTTCACGCCGGGGGTTCCTGCCTCTCCGGCTGCGTCTCCTGGCCTGGGCGAGGCTCTTAACTTGGGCAGTGGCAGCGGCGCTGAGGATGTGACCGAGCACCGTGGGGTGGGGATGGAGATGGAGGAGAGCATGTTCTGTTCGTTAAACGACAAAGGGTAGTCTGCTAGAAATAAAGGTTTTCCTAAAAAATGCAAGAGAGGAAACAGTTGTCCTAGGAGCTGCTGGCCCCGAAGAGCTGAGATCTAACACAAAATTCCCTTGCAGTTCCTGTTACCTTGAAAGCCTCGTTATGCTCTGCAAATTCAGAGCAGCGGAATGAGAATTTAAGAACAAAATTAATTTCTGATGTAATGAATTCTAGTATTTACTTTATCCTTGTAAGGCATATGTCCGTGAGGGAAGTGTGGGAACCTTTCTCTTCTGTTAGGAATACGGACCTCTAAATTATTTTTGCTATTATTGTATGTCTTACACTATAAACAAAGTTGCTTTTAAAATGCTAGCATGGGGCTGACTGCTAGATGGCAGGGATGCATCTTGCACCTGTAAAAGTATGATTTTTCTGGTATAAATATCTCAGCTCTGACTCTGGAACAATCTAGAGCAGCAAACACGACGATGATCTGCGTTCAGAGGGTTGGGGTTTTGTTGGGGTGGATATTTTGGTCCATATTCATACCTCTTTACAGCCCTGACAGGTTTAGCTGTGTCAGCAGTCGTGCTCGGAGGTGGGCTTGACCTTGCAATCGCCTCCAGAAGCGCCTGCCAGTTTCTTCAGACTTTTTTCTCCTGTCTACTCCACCTTCCTTAGCCCTGGGGAGCCCTTCTCCAGCGGCTGCCGCCTCCTGCAGGGTGGCACACGATGAGAGAAGGTTGCTCTGGCCGAGGCAGTTGGGGCACCCTGTGCAGCGGTGCCCTCTGGCCCTGTGTGGGAGGCGTGGATTTGGGAAAAATGTGCTGGGAGCTGCTGAGAAAACTCCCTGGGTTTGGAACTTTTTTTTGTTGTTGGGTTAAATGTAGCTGCTGATCTAGATCCTTCGCCTCTACTGACGAGTACTGCATAATTCTGTAGAGCTGCAGTCAGCTCCTGGGCTTTTTTTATGCTGCTTGACAGGCTTTATGTGGGCTTGGTGCTAAGGAGTTATCGCTGACCTCAAATTCCTTGATAGACAATCTGTTGGCTTTGGAAATTCCAGGAGAGTGGAAGAAAGATGATGCAGCGCAGGTGTGCAGTGTCCTGTCATAAGTGTTTATCAGCCTTCGGGCTGCTCTTTGCCCCTCTGTTTCATGCTGGTTGGGTGCCTGGAATCAAAGAGTGCAGTTTCTGTTGGGCTCTTGTAAGTGATGTCTTTTTTTCCAGGGGGTTGCCACCACCACAGCAGCAACAGATGCTGAGCTTACGGGCAACAAACCAACCATCGCTGCTCAGTGCCAACCCCATGCTTCAGCGGGCCCTGCTCATGCAGCAGATGCAAGGTATGGTTGTTACGGGAGACGCTGGCGTGCTGGAGTTGTTCCATCATCCCTCACGGACTGAGCTGTAGGATGGCTATTTCTTGCTAGACCTTTGTAGTCCTTGCATTTGGCGGCTCCTTTGTCTTTTTTTTTCTTTTCTCTCTTCAAATTTGTCCATAGCTCACATCAAAGAAGTTCTTCAGTTGTTGAAAATCTCATGTGCCCAACTGTTCAGAACCAGGGATACCAGTAGGAGGCGTCAGGTTAGATACTAAATGCAGCCTTCCATCTTAGACCTGGTGGAGTACTTTTTCATCTTATCTCTGTATGTAAAATACTTAGGTTGGTTTATCATTTGTTTGTCTTTCTTGGTTGGAAGGTTGAAACACTTTATTTCCTTGTCTGTTACATGCGCACTAACCTTGTTTGCAGTAGGTGCTTGTCCCTGTCAAAACTCAGTGCGGTATAAATCAGTGAAGTGTATCGTGGTGGAAAAGGGTTCAGGTTTCTACTGTCCTGTGAAATTTCAGTTCCCTGCAGTGGCTGTCATTGGTGTGGGAAGTGTCACTGTTCTTCCACTGCTGTGTCTCCACAAGTGGAAATTTTTTCTTTTGCCAGATGTGATGTTTTCAAAACAGGTCTAAAGCTGCCTTCTTAAGAGCATTGCTAACATAAAGATACTAGGAATTATTTCTGCTCATGTCTTAACCTGACAACTTCTTTCAACACACAAAATCAGTACCTGGGATGGTTTTGAAGTGCCTAATTTAATGCCTGCAGTTTGTATCTTTGCTGTGGACCATGCCCAGATGTGAAGACAATAGGTTTATTCTGTATGTCGTTAGCTCTCCTTTTGTTCTCTCTTGCCCATTTAACTAGAGGGCGCTCTAGTGACTCCAGTGGCTGGCTCTCTACAGATCTCTCAGTGAAACTGAACTGGCAGTGAAAAGGGGCATGCCATACTCCTTTCAGATGTTTGATGTTAGCATATCCTGACCTTTGCCCTAAAGCAAAATCTCTTACTGAGAAGTTGTATTTAAGGAGAGTGGCCAAGGGCCTGAGGTACACTAGATAGATAAAGTATGCTGATGAGCACTCTACATGCACTTGGCCTTCTTGTCAGCTCTACATGCTCAGCCGAGTTGTGACTTCTCTTTGAAGAGCCCACACCAGCTAGCCAGCAGCAACAGGTATGGTGGTTGCCCTGTCCAGTGTGCTGCTGCTTAGGGATCTGCAATTTTTGGTCGCTCAGTTTCGTGTTAGGCGTAAGAATATCTAATGCTGTAGCACTTATACCTGGGAAACATCAGCATCAATAATTCATTGAATATATGTGGCCTCAGCAGTGGGAATAGGGAAAGATAACCACTTAACTGAAATGGATGCGTGGTTCTGTAGAGGTAGTGAGCTGAGAGCAAAGGATGATTGCTTGCCTTACAGACCTTTTAAATACAGCTGTGTCTTTTTACAGTAGGAGGTTATTTATGGTAAGTAGTAAGGGATTAGATTATTTTTAAAGACAAACATAAAGCAGGACTTCCTGTTGTGTTGCAGGCTTTAAATAATGTATCTTGGTTATTTAGACTTCAGCTGCCTGCCTCCAAACTTGCTGCCCTCCTTTCACTGCTGCTAAAAAGCCAGAGTATGCTCCAGACCAAGGGAGAGGTTAAACCCTTGCAGTAGAAATCCTGGTTCCCAGAACAGTGGACAGCTTCTGAGGGTGTAGCTGAGGTATCTGAGCACTTTCATTCCCTCACCTCTGAGATGAGGACTCTGTTGATCAGAGATCGGTGAGACTTGGTTAATAGCCTGTGGGTGCTGTTCAGAACACAGACCATTAGAACTGGAAGTCGCAAGGTCCTGGCTGTCAAAATTTAGTGTGACACGTTGAGCTTGCATGACAACCAGGTGGCAGAGAGGCCTGGAAGCTTTTATTTGTAAAGTCCAGTGTTGGAGCCTCCATACTATGGTGTGAGATGCCAACTGGACAGATATGGGGTGGATTTTTGTGACCTCATTGCAAACAGAAGCACTGGGGTGCTCAGGTCAAATAATTGCTCTAATGATCTTAACCTGCAGTGACCATTAAAATCAAACGTAGGAATAGTTGCTATTGACCAAGTATAGCCCTCTTCTGGGGGCTGAAGAATGCCCAGTGTGGCACAGCAGCCACCCTGCTGCCACAGCTGCTGCTGCAGCTCCAGGTGGCAGCTTTCCTGTGTGCCCTGCAGGGTGCTGATGAGCTGTGTTTGCCTTTGCAGGGAACCTGCGTGGATTTAACATGACAGCGCCAGCGCTGCAGCAGTTCTTCCCTCAGGCTACAAGACATTCCCTCCTGGGGCCACCACCTGTTGGGGTCTCCTTAAAGCCCACTCGGTTGGGGTTCCCCAGCCTCCCCTTCCAGCGGCAGAACCGGACCTTCCGCAAGGTGGGCTTATGGCTCCCAGCTGCTGGAGAGCTTTGTGCTGCTTTTGCACCTCTGTGGCTTGACTGTGGTGTAGGTGGAGGAGGACAGGGCTGGAGAGACCCTTAGAAGAACTGTTTTGCACCATGCTGCTGACAGAGAAATAGAGGAATAAGCCCATCCCTAAGGTTCCCATGGTCCATATTTACACTTACAATGCAAAGGTTTCTTGTTGCTTCTTGCTCCAGAGAGAATTTCTCACAGGAGAACTGCTTAAACCTAAGATATAAAAAGAGCCTTTGGAATTCCTAGCTTCAAAGCAGTTCAAAGAAATCCTGGCTGAGTGCTTTCCCCTTCACAGAGGCCAAAGTTCTGGCTCATTAGCCTTCCCAAATGCTTTTTTGTTCTTGTGGATTTTAGAAATTTTTGTTTTTTTTTTTTGGGTAAAACTTGTCTGTTTCCACCATTAAGGCCTCTTTTGTATCCTGGAAATGATTCTTGGATTAATTGACCATACTTCCCTCCTCTTGGATTATTTTGGACTATCCTTTTTACCTGCCTGTGTACCTCTTGCCTGAGTCCCTCTAAAGCAGCTCTAGTCTCTGTAAGCAGCTGCATCTGCTTTAAGCCCTGGAAAAGTGTCCTGGACTGCCTGTGGAGTTCGATTCCCTTGCTCTATTGAGCCATGTAGACTTGCCTGGCGCAAGGCAGTCTTGTAAGCCTTCTGTCCCACTCTAGTCCGTGTGCTGGAGTTCCTCTTCCTGCCCTGCAGTAACTCCAGTGCTTTGGGCTGTGTGTTGGCTTTGAGGAAGGACCAAGAGCCAGCAGTGATTCTCTGCCTGTTGCAGGACTTCCAGAGGGCCCCTGACAGGAAGCGAGAACTCGATCCTGGTTCTTCATCTCAGACACAAGGTGATGAGAAAATGGAATTCCCAGAAGGAATGCAAACAGGGTCAGAGCAGAACAACTCTTTGCCATCCACAGGTAAGGGGGAGCCTGTAGTGGACAAATGCTACTAGACATTAGAAACTTCTCTTGCCTATTCCTATAGCAAGCTGGAAATGGCAGCAGTCTTAATCGGTCCCATTCCTCTGATTTTGAACGCTTGGGCTGCCTGTGACAACTCTCTGCTTCAGAGATTCCTTTTCCCTGGGTGTTTTTGGGCTTGATAAGGTAGCTCCATCTCCCATGGAAACGTCTCAGAAGTCATTTTGACTTCGAGCCCCATTTTAAGATGGAGAGGAAAAAAGAAAACTGTTTTGAAATTAAAGCTTCCCTACTGCCTCCCTACCCATGCTGAACTCGACATCTGATGGAGTCAGACATGTGAAGCAGAACCAGTTGCAATCACTGTGCTGAGGAAAAGATGAGTCAGAAGAGAACTTGGCCTGCAGCTGTCAGAACAGAAGCAGCCAGCACCGAGTCTGGTCTAGTGCTGGACACAAGGCAGAAGTGGGGATGTTTCTGACAGATAATGCAGCTGTGTGGGGCTGTGAGCAGTGGCAAAAACTGCCTGCTGCAGTGCTTGCTGCCAGGTGAACAGACCAGCCTGACTCATCTCAGTGTGCTACAGTCTGGGCTTCTGTCACCTAAGTACAGGACTGAAACATGCTTATTAGAAATCCATGCCTGTGTCTTTCTGGATGACCCTCACACCAGTGACACCTGTAAATGAAACTCACATCTCTCGGAGCATTGTTCACCCTTGTCACTACAATTCTGAAATTCAGATAAGCAACTGTAGTAGTATTTGCTCCAACAGAGTTTTGTTGGCATTGACCATTCAGTTAGAGAACATGCTGAAGGTGGTGTGGTCTGCTTTGCTAAGGAGATCTTCTGTGTTCCTTCAGAGCCAAGAATTCCAGCTGAGTCTGTGCTGAACACTGAGCCTGCAGCAAAAAGACTGAAGAGGTATTTATTAAATGGGACACTGAATTGTGTTTTGTAATGATTAGGGCTGTACTGTACCAGCCCGATGCCTAGCATGCAGGAGATATTTCAGATGCTTGTGGACAATCAGAAAATCTCATGATGCTTGCTGAGATGCAGGGTACTGCAGAGTCTTTGCTGTGGGAAAGAAAAATAAGAGATGCAGCTCATGTGAACATGCCACAAAGTGTAGTTTGCTCGTGTGTGTTCCTGCCAGGATTCCTGTAAGTAGCAGAGGAGTTCTTTCTTTTCCAGTCTGATCCATTTCTCTGATTTCCTTCCCTAAATGTCAGAGAGGTAAGTGAGCAGCCAGCCTGGCAGAGAGGAAGAGCCTTGGCAGATGTTAGGTTACAGTGGGTGTAGGAGAGATGGTTTGTTTCAGGGAATGGAAAGGGATTCAGTGCTACCTGGTAGCCAAGCCTGTGTCCAGGCTGAGTTCTGTCCCCCTCTGCAGAGTGGGATGCAGGGCTGCTTTTGTCAGTATCTCTGTCTGCTGAGTGAAAATAGCTCAAGGTAGTCCTGTTGCCAGCTGGCAGTGGCAGGTCCCTCTGGGCTCTCCCTGCCTGCCAGGGCTGTAGGAGGGTACAGCCAAGGCTGCGTTGCCATCTAGTGGGAAGGTGCCACCTGGAGCTCCAGGTGCCATCTGCACCCTGCTGGACCCAGAGCTGTCGCTGTGAGCTGCTGCAGGGGGAGAAGAGGAGGGAGTGAAGAGAGATGTCTGCAGGCACTGACTGGAGAGGTCTCCAGCATATGGTAATGACTGTGAGTCAGGGCTCCTGGGTGCTCTTATCTTCCCTGTTAACAATTCCCTATGTGCTTCCACACAAATTTCTTCACCTCTCTGTTTCCCATCTGTAGATTAGAGATTAATCGCTGGCTTTAAGGAGACTGTCCCAGGATTAGTCTGATATTCAGAGATTACCTTGATCATGTAAAACGTTAGAGAGTGATAAATAGTGTGTTAGCAGGGACCACAGTGAAGGATGCACTCTGATTAGCAAGAAAGTGAATAAATTCAATTAAAGCTGAGTCAAATACATCTTAGTGTATGCTCTGTTAATCTGTTTGCCAAAGCTTATTTAATTTTAATTACATTAATATTTAGTAGGGTATTAATCAAAGTCCTGTTACGTGCACTGAAAAGAGTCAAGTCTGAGGAGTGACAGATCTCACTGCAGCAAGCCTGCTGTTGGGAAGATCCTTTGCTAAGGAGCAGCTAGGGACTGCTGGATCTGATACATAAATGCTGGCTGGGGTTGACTTGGATCCTTGGATCATTCTTTTTTTTTTTTTCTTCAAGTGTTTCTGTTTGCTTCCAAGGGACAGGTGATGGATTTCTGAAAGAGCAGCTTACTGTTCTCATATTTGCCAGATGAGAAGGAAGGGTATTTCCCCCACCCATGTCACAAATCTCTGCTCATGCTTCATTGTTCCATTTCCTGTGGCAAGCAATACCAGCCCCAGCCTCCTTCTTCATTTCAGGTTTTTCCCACTTCTGCCTTTTCTCCCGTGTACCATCTGTATGCCTGGAACAACATCCTCATTGCAGTGCAGAAAGCACTCACCGCCTTCAAATCCTCCTTGAACACCCACTTCTTCTAGCATGGCCTGACCTGACAAGTATCTGTGTAAAAGCATTTCCTCCTTAGATCATTGCTCCTGGTGGCTTTTGCTTCCCCAGCCTGCTCCTTAGATGTGCAGTCCAGGCTGCAAACCCTTGCCTTGCAGTGCTGTCACCATCTGTGTGTGGGGTAGTGTTGAGCCTGCTGGCAGCGCCCGACATGAAGTTAATGCCAGCCACTCCTGTTTCCTTCGTGTTTGCACTGCCCAGGCCCTGCTGCATATTTATAGCCACATAACCCAGTTACACTCTCACTTACCAGGCTGATCACTCCTGCAGTGCCTGGGTCACTGTGTGCAGGACCTGCACAGGCTGCGCTCCCACTTGAGCAGGACACCAGCGAGTGGGGAGGCATTCAGGCCTGGTGGAGAAAGGCCCTGGCAAGTGCACTTTGTGCTCTCAGAAGTCAACTCTCTCTTCTCAGCAGTTGCCTTGGGATCTTTTGTCTCCTTAACAGATCAAATAAAACACAGTAAAGTCCTTTCAATTCGCATCTTATACAGTTCCACTTCCCCCACACGGTGAACTGTAGGGACCCTGGAACGAAGCAGGATGCAAAATGAGCAGGCACTTATGAAATCCCTGTGAGCACCATTGAGAACCCCTTCAGGTCCAGCAGGTGTCTGCTGCCTCATGCACACAGCAGCTTGGAGCGCTGTCTGGGTGCTGCAGTTCCCCTGCAGGTTACCAGTAAAGGCAGAGTGAGTTCTCAGGGCTCTCGTTAAGAACATTTCTTGTGTGAACTGGTTTCCTTGCAGCTGTTCTGCAGGAGAGGGCAGTGATCCAAAAAATCGGTTGTAATCTTGTCCAGGTGATTTGGTTCCTGTTTCTGTATCTCTTCTGGAATGCCCACTCTTCATAATTTTTACCTGCTTCTGCCAAAACCTTGCCTGAAATACTACTTCAGTAGCTTATTGGAGGTTTAGTAGAGAGTGTTGTAGATTAGACCCCAGCCTGTACCTTGCTATGTCATCTGAATCTCTTTGTCTGTGACATGGCAGATAAAGTTATTTTCTTCTTGTCCTTGAAGTGTGACCAAAGAGTCTGCTTTAGAGGACACCACTGACAACAAAGAAGCAGGAGAATCAAGCACCCAGGACCAAGCTGATGGTGAGTTGCTGAGCACTGTGATTCGCACTTTTAGGACACTCCACGCTAGAAGTGCACCTGTAGATCAGCCTCTAGATCCTGTGGGTCTCGTCAGAAGTGTCCTTCCTCCAGCTATGCAGGATTGGGAGCAGGAGGAGAAAATCTGGGAATCTTACCCATAGTCTATAAAACCTGTTGTCTACCAGATGCAAATGATGGGAAGTTTCCCTCTAATAAGCATTGGTTTGGAGAAAGGTTTGTGAGCTGGGCTTTTGGGCAGCAGCACTGTGAGGAAAGCTCCCTGGTTGCTCTGGTGTTTCTGTCATTGCTATCTGGAGTTAAGCTAAAGGGACTCTCCCTTCCTCAATACAGGCAACACAAAGGAGTACACAGCTGAAGATCCCTCCAAAGAGAGGAAATTCTCTGAGGAGCCAAAACCTTCTGAGGTGAGTAGATGCCACTCCATGCAGGGCTGTTGCAGAACACACAGCCTTCCCTGCAGCCCAGAGGAGCCCATAGGCATTGGGAAGCAGCCTTGCACCCACATCGGGAGCACTGTGCCCCTGGCAGTGAGGCACAGCTTGGTTGCAGTTAGCACACAGCCTGTCCCGCCATGCTACCTTTGCACCTCTGCTGGCCTGCACCTCACCCGCTGCTGGCTTTTTGTGGATGCTGGGATTCATTGAGGTTTCAGTATTCATTTGGGAAAACTGAAAGTCGAATTGAAAGAGCCAATGAAAAGATCTGTTGAGGACACAACACATCTCTTGTGTTGCTGAAGAGCAGATGTAGAAAAAATCATCAGGTGATGGTAGTAAAGATGCAGCTGTTGTGGCCCTTGCCACAGTGAGGTCTGTGCTTTTGAAAGGCAGCTTGCAGAAACAAGAGCCAGGTGAAGCCAGCAACCCCAGAGTCTGTTACATGAAGTGCCTTGTCCGGGTGCTAGGTGTTAAAGCAGGATCTTATGCTGTGCAAATTTGTAAGCAAAGATTTAAGCCATGGTGTGAATCAGACTTGGTAGTCTTCTAATTTGAAACATTATTTGATGTGGTCACTGGTATCATCCTGCCCTTGTTTGAGTTCCTTCATGGCGGTGCTGAGTTGCCTTTTGTTGTGCAGGGAGAAACCTGAGTTGATGATGTTCCCTACCGGTGCACCTTGGTTGCTGCAGTCTGCAGAGGCTGTAGAAACAACCACCTGTAGTGCTGGGCTTGGCTCTGCGGCACAGGGACTGCAGATTTAGCAGTGCTGGGAGCGGAAGGCTTTCTGGTCAGCCTGTGCTGGCTTCAAGCTTCACTGCATTTTCTGAAGGGTAGAGAGCTTAGATTGCCTACAAAAAGCAGGTGTCCTCTTGAATGTCTTCTGTTGAGAGACTGCACATAACTTTGATGACTCCTTCGGCAGGTGTTGAGCTCCGGCAGTTCACTGAAAGTGACTATCCAGCAGAGCAGTGAGAGCAGAGCCATCAGTACCACAGCTCTGAAACCAGGCCACTGGACCTGCGAGGTGGGCACAGCTGATCCCAGCCCAGAATCGGTCCTTAAATTCTACTGTTACATCTGCAAGACCAACTGCTGCAGCCAGCAGGTAAAGCTCCACAGGTCTGACTGGGATAGAGGTGGTCAGGAGAAGTAAGGACGGCTGGCTGCCATGGGGAGCTGCAGCAGGAGCCTTGGCAGCAAGGGCTCACACCTCAGGAGCAAGGGACTTAAAAACTGATGAGGAGTATGCAGATGAAGGTCTGTTGAAGAGCCAGCAGGCAGCCTGCCTGAGTGCAGTGTGGGTGGATCTGCAGGCAGCTGTGCTCAAGCTTTTCTACCATTCCATTGTTGAACAGCAGTCAAGAGAATGGAAAGCTCAGACTTGTTATTTGCTTTATTTTGAATATATTTTAATGTGTTTTTCTCTCAACCCCTTGCTCAGAATTTCCAATCCCACATGGCTGGAATTCAGCACCAGCAACGACTTGGGGAGATTCAGCACATGAGCAACGTTTGTTTTGTTTCACTACTGCCCATGGTGAAGGAGCAGAAGGTGCTAGCAGAGAAAGATGGGTAAGTGCTGGTCTGTGCTAAGATTCAGTCCAAATGTAGGCCTGCACCAGGGTGTCCCTGCATTCTAGGTAAGGTACAAAATCCCTCTGGTTTTAGGGGCTTTAATCACCTTCAGGAGGGGTACCAGCATTGACTTTGACCAGAGACTTGTTTTAACTGATGCCTTTCTGTCAACATGAGCTGAAGCAACGTGTATAAATGCCTGGGAAGGGCAGAAGATAAATCTGAGCCTGTAATGTTAAGAATGCTGGGTAAAAATATGCCCAGAGCAGGTCGTGCACTGCAGTGTGCCATGGAGGATGTGAAAGGTGTGACTTACAGATCTGTCTGCTCTCACTTCAGGGAGAGCCAGCAGCGATGGTGTAACACTTGTCAGATACACTTCACAGGAGATCTTATCAAGCATCGCAGGACCCAGGAACACAAGGTACAAGCCACAGCTTGGGTTTCATCTTTGCAGTGGCCTTGAGGATTGAGTGGAATCGTCTAGCATCTCCTGCTCCCCAGGCATCAAGGGAAAAGTGATTGGAATGGAGAGATATACATGAAGTTATGCCAGTGGCACCCTTGCTAGGGGCACTGCCTCCTGCCTCTGAACACTGGCATTGTTGGAGCTTCTAGTTGTCATGCTGTGTCAGTATGGCCTGAAGCACCTCTAGTCCAGAGCTCTTGACTTTTCTCAATATATGAAGATGGCTTCATGCTCAACAGATCAATTGAAAGGAGGGATTGGTGGGCAGATGTAGATTCTCAAGCTGAAATTTAGGCAGGCCATCATATTTATTGGCTCTGGGGGGGGTGCCAGAGTGCCCCTCCCAAGCCAGACGTGTTTTGCTCTGTGTGTTTGCCTTTTTGGCAGGTAAGAGCTAGGGTGGCCTTTCTTTTGAAAAGAAAACTTTAGGTGCAAGGTTGTGGCTTTGTTTTGCTCAAGTTTCTTCTACGATCCTCTCAAGTGGTGCCTCCTGTGACTTATTGAATTGTCTCTCTCCTTAGCTGGCGAAACGCTCGCTTCGTCCTTTCTGCACTGTCTGCAGCCGCCACTTCAAGACCCCTCGCAAGTTTGTGGAGCACATGAAGTCCCCTGAGCACAAACAGAAAGCCAAAGAGGTAACACTGCCTGAGTGGAGCTAAATACTCTGTGGAGCAGGTTAACTTTCTGCTTCCCTGACTGGTGCAGATGAAAGGAAGATGTGCAGTTCTTCCAGCCGCCTTCTGATTTTCATCGCTTGCTGGACTAGAGTTTTTAGAGCTTGTAAAAATGGAGTGGACAAGGGACAAGGAGTTAATGTATCTAAAAGCAAGGAAGCTTTATGCCTCTCTTGCAGTCTCTTCTACTTGTCAGATGCAGTCTGTTCAGAGTCTGGAGTCTTCCATGGTTAAATGGAAAGTGCAAAGGTGATCCAATCTTTCTTTTCTGTACCTGACAGGTGAGGCTGGGAGAGAAGGAGTTGGGCAGCCCAGAAGACTCGGAGGAGTTGATCACTGTGGATGCTGTTGGATGTTTTGAAGATGATGATGATGAAGAGGAGGAGGAGGAGGGGGGAGCTTGTGAGGAGGAAGACCTTGATGTAGTACTGATAGAGAATGAGGATTCTGCTGCCAAGCAGGTATCCAGTGCAGAGGGAGAAGGAACAACCTATCTGAGAATCTGCTGTGGGATCCTGTGACTTGGGTGGTCTTGCCTGGCTGAGCTCAGGGTTTGAAGAGTCCAATCAACCTTGCAGCCTACAGCAGGAGGGCGAGGGCTTAGGACAATCCAAAAGAGAATCAGGCACTGTGTGGGGGATCCAGGAAGGTGTTTCTGCTGTCTATAAATCTTCTACTGGTGTCTTTGAACACTGCATCATTGAGGAGCACAAGCATTGTTTTCCAAGGGAAAGAATTTCTGACCCTGACAATCTCTTTGAATGGCCCAGCAGTAGCTTGTCTCATAGGATACATGGGGGAAGCTTTGTCTTGGTAAATATTTTCCAAGCAGAGCAGTTGCCAAGAAGGAGGCACACAGCTAAGCTGCTTCAGGCTTGCAGCGTGAGGGGTGTTTTGTAATGAAGGGGTCTGCTGGCACTGGGGTTTGTATCTGTTTCTAATCAGATGCTGTGCAACTCCTGGTGTGTCAGTCCTCTGGTTTGCTCCCAAGCTTACCAGAAGAATGCAGGAGCCCAGGGCGGGAAGTGGCATAGATACAGTAGGCACTATGTTCTTTTGGTTTCTAGACTGGGCTGAAGGAAGTGTCTGTGGAGGATTCTGAAGGATGTGAGAAGTATTGTCCAGACACAGCCTACGGTAAGCAAGCAAAGCTGGGCACGAGGCCCACAGAGCCATGCTGAATCTGAAAAAGAGGATGGTCTCTGCCTGCTGCTGGGCCATGGTGCTCCAGCACTTGCACTGGATTGGTGCAGGTCACTGCTTCTTGGAGAAAGAGCCGAATGTTGCTTTATCACTGTGTGCTAAAATACAAGGATATGATTGATGCTGGTCAGCTGCCTTTAGCTTTGAAGAAAGGATGAGAGCTGGGTAGGAGGCAGAACAAGTAGGGCAGGAGTCCTGAAGAAAGCAGGTTGCAAATGAGGGATCTCTGGAAAGATGGAGCCTGGAAGCATACTGGTTAGGATGCTTTCCAACAGAAATGCAGCTTGTGTGGAGGTATTGAGCAGTACTGACAGTATCCAAGCCTCTGCTGGAGCCCAGACTGCATGTGTGCTCTGCTTCATAACCCCCAAGCTCTGCCTCAAAGTTACTCAGACGTGCTGGTGGGCACCACTACCCTCCAGATGGCTGCCAGTGGTCCCCACCCTGCAGCCACACTGACTTCAGACCTCAGCCACTTGTGTTGAGGAGGGCAGCTCTGCAGAGCCCATTTTGTGCCCAAGGAGAGCTTTTTACACCACTCTTCCCTGTCCCTGTAACCTTTCCCTATCCTGTGGCAGATGGAATAATGATTCATGCTGTGAATGTTCTCTGCGTGTTCCTCTCGCGCGCCTGCTGTCTCCCGCTTGGTTTGATCCCCTGACATTAGAGCACACATTCTCTGTAGTTTTCCATTGTATTCCTTCTTCCTTTCTTTTCCCGTAAGTGCTCTGTGTAGTTTCTTTGTTCTGGCAGCCAGATTTCTCTCTGAATATCCAGCCCATAGCCATCCCATGGTAAGACAAGATATTCAGCAAGTCATCTTGCAATCTGTGATTAACAGAAGCAAAGATTTCTTCCTTTTCTCCTTCCCCTTCCTCTCCTTCTAACATGCTTTCACAATTTGAATTCCATTCAATGTGATCTGTGATTTCCCTTCCCCTCCCGTTTCGCAGGCCTGGA
Source organism: Ramphastos sulfuratus (assembly GCA_013399055.1). Classification (NCBI taxonomy): domain Eukaryota; kingdom Metazoa; phylum Chordata; class Aves; order Piciformes; family Ramphastidae; genus Ramphastos; species Ramphastos sulfuratus. The sequence goes on from WBNM01041765.1 coordinate 26,120, forward strand.
CTTTCTGGTCCCCGTCGCAGGTTACCTCTGCAGGCTGTGTCACAAATTCTACCATAGCGACTCCGCTGCCCGGCTCGCACACTGCAAGTCCCTGATGCATTTTGAGAACTTTCAGGTCAGACCCTTTGGCGATTGCATGGCCTGGCATTTGTCCTCCCTGTGCGTGTCCCCTCAGTGCCCCACCATGTTAGCTGTCTTGTCTTTGGTTCATTGCCATCTCCTCTGGTGTCCATTGTGCCATAGCTTTTTCCTGGTGTGATCCATGTCTCCATCACCCTGTAGATCTAAAGCCACTCCAGTCCTGCTTCCCAGCTACTGCTGCTGTCACCTTATTGCCCATTTCTGGCTGGAAATCTTCCTCAGAGTGTCTGCTCTGTTTGCTGAACCTGTGGAGTCTGTTGTTCAGTCTAGGCTTCTTTGTTAGACAGATTACAGGTGGGTCAGGATGGGAAGGCACAAGAGACAGAGGCTCCTTCTCTTAAAGGAAGCTGGTGCCCATGCATTCTTTCGTGTGATCCTGCAGGAACAACTTCTTTAGCCAAAAATGGTGGGGGTGATTCAGCCATGAAATCAGACTTGGAAATGTAGCATCAAAGACTCTGTGTGAAGGAAGCTACAACATGGTGAGAATCTGTTTGGTTCCCAGGGCCAGCCTGCAACAGGAAGTCAGTCTGTCTGTTTGCTGAAGCCCCTTAGCACAAACCTCTGCCAGCTGATGCTGTTTCTTTGCTTTTCTGGCTCCACCTGAAGAAGCTGTTTTGCCCTTTGCCGCTTTCATTATCCAAAAGCTTTTCCTGTGGGGCTGGCCTGGAGTCTGCCACCATTGTTCTGTCCTTGTTGACCTGCCAGCGGGTGCGGGGCCTGGCTTAGTACCTTGTGGTGGACATGCAGGGCTGCATCCTTCCTCTCTCGTTACCATTGCCTGGGCCCTGGCTGCACCAGAGAGTAGTATTCCCTGACCCCAGTAAGGAGGGAGGCTTACGCATTGTGCTTATTGCACACCCACAACCTGCTCCAACGAAAGCCACTCTTGCTTCCCTACCAGCTTTAGATAATACTTAGAAAAGCCAAACACAATCAGACACATGCAGCCCTTACAGCTTTGTGCTTCCTTCTAGTCTTCAGACAGTTCAGCTGCTTCTATCCAACTGTCACTGTCTCCAGTCAGGGGCGGGGTGCTCAGAAAGCAGTGCTTAGAGCAGTAGGTTTGGAATGGCAAGCAGCAGAAGCCCACAGCTGTTGATGGCTGTTCATCTCCTACTGCAGTGAGTCACTTCAGGCATGCCAGGAATCAGCCTTGCAGTTTTCCTAGCTCATTTTAGATCTGCTTAGTGAAGCTGCAGTAGCAGTGTGTGTGCCTCCATTGGAGCTGAAACCAGAAGCTCATCAAATGGATGCCAGTGACCTGAAGGGATTGTTCCTGACAAGAGTCCAACCTTAAAAATCTCCAGGCAGATGACTCTTATTCTGGGCTTCCTTGGTGTCTTGAGGTTGTTGCAGTTTGAGTTAAATCATTGCCAGCTTCTGGGGTTCTCACTGATGAGAGTAGCTCAGCATAGGGTTTCAAAGAAGAGAACTGTCTGCAGCTGAGGCAGTTTACAGCATTGTTTTGAAAACAAACTGGTGTGCTTACACCTGGTCCATCTTGGGTACCACACCATAAATGGACTGGTCTGGTTCTAGTGCTGTGGAGTATTGTGCATCCCACTATTCAAGGACAGAGCAGGAGCAAGCCTGCAGGGACAGAGGGGATTGCAGTGTAAAGCTGCCCATCTGATGTGCTATAATCCATGCTGCAGGCGGCAGCAGTGCTGCTTAAGGCAGTGGTGCAAAGCCAGCAGCTCAAAATAGCTTCCTTCAGTTGTCAGACCTAAGGCTAGTGGCAGTCCAAGGGACCCTTCAGCAGCAGGCTGAAAGTGAGTTGACTGTAGAGGGAACTGCTGCGGACAGGAGGGAGCTAGCTTATTCACCCAGCTCATGTCCTGTCTGGGATGCCTGCACAGCTCTACAGAGCTGCTGCTTCCCTGAGATCCACTCTTGAATGGCCAGCAGCCATTTCATTCTCCTGACAGACCTCTGCTGGCTCCTCACAACAGCAATTCAAATGAGGCCTCTCACTGATGCTCTGCTTACCTGCATTCTGTAGGGCACCTCAGTGCCTAGTAGCAGGAAGATATCCTTGATATGCTGTGTTCCTGTCAGCAGTTGCACTGCCTGCACAGCTGAGTGAAAAAAAAAAATGAAGCTGCTTTGGCTGATGAACATGAACTCACCACCTGTGGCCAAGCCAAGGGCAGTGTGTAGCCTCACATGCTCCAGGTACATGTCCAGAGTCATCTCCTGGCAGGAGCTGAAGTCAGAGTTGTCACTTGCACTGTACATCTACCAAGTCCTGAGTCTAACGGTTACCAAAAGGTGATTTTTGTCTGGGGAGCCACAGGTCTGCCATGCACTCGCTGAGCACTAATGCCAGAGGGACTCCAGATGTTAATCACTTTTCCTCACAGGAGCTGATCCTTCTCTGCCGAAGCCGTATCAGCCAGGCCAGGAGCTGCTGAGATAAGCTGTGCCCCTGCAGATCCTAGCTGACACCATTGTTTTTGTACAGGTGCTCCTGGACCAGCTGCTGCTTGCTGCAGTGCCAGTAGCTGAGCTGGGCCATCCCTCACGTTGCTTTGTTTGCTTCTGCAGAGATACAAGGCAGCGAGGCATCGCCCCATGTCTGCATACCCCGAGGCTCCCTTGCGTTCCCAGGGCTCCAGCTCCCAATTGCTGGATGATCCAGCCCAGCCTGCTACCATAGCACATGCCAGCAAGATGAATGATGAGCATGGGGTAGACAAGGAAGGTACAGAGCTGACAGTACTGCAAGATCAAGCTTTGAGGTCTCTGGAGGGTAAGGGTGAGCTGGCCACCGCTGTAGCCAAGGGCAGGAGCCCAGCCAGCGTGACTGATGACGTCTGTGGAATCCTGGTTGTAGAAGAAAACCTCCAAGAGAGCAAATCCACTGCCACCAGCGCCGACAACCTGCTTCCCACAGTGAGCCACAGCACAGGGCTGTGGCTGGGACACGCTGTGTGTGAGGAAGGGGCTGGTGCAGCCAGGCAAAGGGAAGGCACCGACAACAAGGAGCCAGGGAGTGCACGGGGCTCAGAGCAGCAGGAGGCAGCAGGTGCAGGCCGGGAGGCTGCAGCAGGGCCTCCCTCCCCAGGCGGCCTGGCCTCTGCTGCCTGCAGACGCTCCGCTCGGCGCAAACCCAGATAGAGTGGCCTTAAAGGGAGAGAGAGCCCTTCACAGAGGAAATCTGCTGGAAATGTTTATTTTCTGAGTCTTTTAATAGAGCAAAAAACCTTCAACTTTACTGCTGTTTTTATTTTAAAAATAAAATAAGCCTGGCTTTAGCGTGTCTAATACAGGACACTCTTGCGTATTACTTGTACAGTTGGGATGCAGCATTCATGTGGAAAGCCTGAGGCTTGGAATGTTGAAACTGAAAGCTGGTGATGTCATTTCCACAGGGCACAGGATTCATGAAGTAGATGGACGCAGGCTGACTTTTCATTAAGAATTCTTTTAGCTCCTCTCATTTCCTTTCCAGGCAGAGGAAAGCCTTCTCCCTCGGGAGCCCCAGTGTGTGCCTAGTCCTGCTCCTCAGAACAGTTCCCTTGCAAAGATGCACACCTGGACAAGCACTGTCCTGCAACAGGAGAGCGCCATGCACCCTGGCCCTGTGTCAGTAATGCCACAGCTTAAGCCAGACTGTTCTCAGAGGACTCCCAGCACCAACTTGTTTCAAGCTGATTTTAATAAACAGATTTCTTACAGCTTCTTTAACTTTCAACAAAACTCCTTTAAGTTCACAGAAGCAGAGCAGCAAGACTTGCTTCACAGTGCTGGCCCTAGGCCACCCTGACAAGATCACAGTTCCAGACCAGGCCACTCATGCGTTCTCCTGTCAGAACAGAGAGGACTCCCCTCTGAGGCAGGCTCTGTGCTGGGGGCTAACCTGGCTGCTCTGCCTCTCTAACATCCACATCTTTAATGACAGCTTAACAGGTTGGGCACCTTCCAATTGCAATGGTCAAAACTGTGGTAGGTTAACTGCTTGGGAGGGGACAAGTCCTATGATCTGGGACCATCTGCCACTGTGTTGTCCATCATGGGTAATGTGACAGACTTGGAGAGGAAGGCCCTAGGCCTGCTCCTGCCTTGTAACTACAGCTTCCTCTTGTTCACAAGTTATGCTTTGGAGCAAGCCTGGCATCAGGACAGCTCCTGCCCGCTGTGCTTTGTAAGCAAAGCAGCTAGAGCCACAACACTCCTTGCTTGCCTGTGACAAAAGGGCAGAGATTGTTTTTCCTCTGTGAAGAGGCCTGCCTGCCTGCCAACAACCTGCATGGCATCAGCTTTCCCACAATCAGCTTTAAGAAAGACGCTGACTGGCTCATGCTGGGGAGCAAACAGAACCATCTCTCCTGCATCAGCCTGTGAGCTTCTGCACCTATCGCAGCTAAAGAAAGGAGAACATGGAGGCGACAGCAGGACACAACAGGAAGGAACAAGTAACAGGTAGAAGGTGCCTCTTCTATTCAAGTTTTACATTAAATTGGTGACCAGTCAGTGTCCCATCAGCAATGCTACCCATGGGCTTGCAGCCAGCATGCTAGGTGGGGGGCTGTGGTCCCTGCACATCAGCTTCCATCTCCTGCTGCTCACTCTGCCGCTGGAACTCCAGGCGGGTCTGGCGGTTTGACTCCAGCAGTTCTTTCAAGCAGGCATGTAGATAGTCATTCTTCTCCTCCAGGTGATCCAGACAGGAGTTGATCTGGTCCAACATGGAGTTTATTGATGCATATTCTAAAAGAAAGGGAGAGAGACTTAATAATGTATGGATGTTGTCATTGCAGTCAATCAGTGCAGTGAGAGCTTCTGCAAAACAAGCCCACAGCATTCTGTCTGACACTGGGTGGGGAAAGTAAAATGCAACTGACTCCTGCATGTTGTGTCACCAAAGAGACAAATGAAGAGCTGGAGGACTGGTAACAAGACCAAAGGTAAGTTGCCTGGGCACTCCATGCTCATTCCCAGTGTATCTGACAGCCTTTGTTTGGCCTTGGACACTGCAGCAGCGTGCAGCAATCTGCATTGCAACAACGCAAAGAAACTCCAAGGACAAGGCAGCCCTGAAGCTGCCTTTGGGGTCACCTTTCCTGATGGTGCAGGCTTCCTGGCAGCATGCCAAGGCCTTTGCATCCCGCGAAGGATTAGGTTCGGGGTGGTGTCAGAATAAACACTGGGCTGCTCTCCTCTTGAGGAGGGTGCAGAGGTGGGCGATGCTGCTCCTTCAGTCTACTGTGAGCCGCAGATCCATGTTATAGCTCTGCCGTGGTCTCGCCTCCTCCTCCGGCTTTCTCTGATGGGGCAGCGTCAACAATGTCTTACCTGGATACTGCAGAGCGCCCGCAAGAGGAAAGCGCCCAGCTCACTGCATTAAATTCACTTCTTCCGTGCACCGCCCCTCCCGGCTCTGCCCGCGCCACCTGTCCCGCGGCTTCAAGGCCTGACCGCTCTCTGTTCCCTCGCTCGGCCGCGCCCCGGGGCCCAGCAAAGCACCGAGCGATGTTCCGAAAGAGGAACTAAGATGCAACCGCAGGGCAAGGGCCTGCAAGAGCTCAGGGCCCGTAGCGGGCCAGGCACCGCCCCGGTCCCACCGCCCCCACGCACCTTCCTCCCCGAAGACGTCCCCGTCCCCGTCCCCGTCGCTCTCGCGGCCGCCGTCCCCCGGCACGTGCGGCTCGCCGTTGGGCCCCGACATCTCCGCGCGCGCCACCACGGCGCGCACGGGCGCGCGCAGGGCCGCCAGCCAATGGGAAAGCTCCGCGCCGCGCTCGTCACGCAGGCAGGCCGCGCGGGGTAAAGTTTGTGGTTAGCGCGCAGGGCGCGGCGCGGGCGGGTCCGCAACTTTGGGTGTTCTACTGAAGCAGCTTCCTAAGCTGCCTCCTTGCGCCGTGGCGCGCTCAGCCTTTCAGGCCTCTCCAGAGCACACCATCCCTTCATGCCTTCGGGCATCAAGAGCAGGCTCCCGGGGCCGCCACCGGCGCCCAGCGCCTCTTTCCCAGGACAGCGTGTGGGGTCTGCAGGAACAAGCACCTCAGCCCTTGAGGATCCCTGGGCACCCATGGGTGCTGAGGCTGTAGCAGGAGGGCTTTAATGCCGAACTCCAAAACGGCAGCCGCATCACTACCCAGCTTGGCCAGCGGGGCGGCTTCAACCGCCCACAGGGCACCTTGAGACTGCCTCTCCGAAGGAAGGAGGCTAATTTCCTTTGCCCTTCCTTGCCTTTGGCCCGGTCCTGCTCGTACCTCAAGCACCCTCAAGGGCTCATTACTGCGTGGGTTTTTTTCATCCCCGGGAGTGATGTCATAGGGACGAAAATAACTCGAGATGAGAACAATTAATGCAGTGCTCCTGAGATGAACTCACTATTAAATGGGTATTTGGGGCAACAAAAGGTTTATGTCGTGGTTTCACATCGCAGCCATCCCTCTGCTTTCTGTGGGGTCACCCTGCTGCAGGCTGCAGCGCTGGCCCCGAGCAGGAGCTCCGGTGCAGCTTTGGGACCGAACCAAGCTCTGGTGAAAAACGGGAGGGTTTGGGGTGCGGCGGTTCGCGCTCATGCCGCGAGGCCTGCCGGACACGCTCTCGGCGAACAGGTTCTCTCCTTGCCGCGGTTTTCTGCGTTATCGGCGAACGGAGATTTTGTAGCTGCTGCTGTTAGGAACCGCGGCCTCGCTCCCGCAGCTCCCCGCAGCCAGGCGGCCTCGCCGGCCCCGCTTGGAGCGGAGTTCACTCAGCCATCAGCTCTCCCACCTCAGCGCGGCGCCGGTACCGCGGTTCTAGAGGCGGAGGAGGAGCAGAGGGGCGGGACGGTTCCTGCAAGCGCCCGCCCGCGCCGCCCCAGGAAGATGGCGGCTGCCGGCCGGGCCTGGCGGGCCGTTTCGCTGTTACCGCCCTGGTGGCTGCGGGCCCTGCGCTCGGCCTCCGGCTCCACGGCAGGAGCGGGCGGCGGGAGCCGGCTGCTGCTGGGCGCTGCCTTCGCGCTGGGCGGCAGCGCCGGGCTCTACCTGGCGGCGCGGCACCGCCTGCGGGAGCACTCGGCCGTTGAGGTAACGCGCGCCCGGATCCCGGGCAGCGCCCGCGGGCTGCCCTCTCCTGCTCTCCAGGCCGCCCCGGCTGCGGCTGTTGGCAATCTCGCGGCCGCTGCCCTTCCCGAGGCCCGGGCCTGGCCACGGCAAACAAGCCCCAGAGGCGGAGCCGCAGGGAGAACGCGGAGTGGCTCCACACGGTCCTGCGCCCGAGGCTGCCTTCGCTCCGCGACCCGTGAGGAAGCCGCCGCAGCCGCGGGCCGAGGCGTGGGCAGCGCCCCCTGGGGGCCGCAGGGGAACGCCCGGCAGAGGCAGCGCTTGCGGGGGGCGCGGAGCAGCCTTGTCCGCTGCGGCCTCTTCCCGGCGTCCGCAGGGGGCTGCGTAACCCTGAGACTGCAAACGCCGGGCGGGGCGCGGGGACCACCTTCGTTTCGTACCGTGGGGCAGCGCCTGGCAGAGCCTGGCGGGCCCTGGCTGTGGCCTCGGCGGGAGCCCCGGGCGCGGCTGTCGCACTCGTAGGTTAATTCCTATCTGACCTCGGGCCGCCTGAAATCCACAGCATACTCCCTGATCTCCCTACTCCGTGGTCTCAACTGGTGTTACGGGTTGAAAAATGTATTTAGAAGGCTATTTTGACTGAAAGTTGGTTAAATTGTGGCTGTGCTTAGCTTCAGAATTGTTTATAGAGCAGTAAACTGGATTTAGCTTATTTTTTTTCTGTCTCTGAGTAGGCGTTTCCAGGAAATTTGACGTTTTTTTAGAAAAACAGGCCCCAGTGGAAGGTGAATATTTGTGATGCCATCTGAAAAAAAAAATCTGTTAGCGAGGATAATTTGATGATCAGATGCTGAAACTGAATGTCGATGACTTTGTGATAAAAACGGGGGTGGGGGGGAAGTATCACTGGAGCAGAAAATAGCTTCTGGTTTCCTTCTTCTCCAGCTTCCTGCAGGGAGCCTGCAGCTCACTCTTTACCAGTATAAAACGTGTCCATTCTGCAGCAAAGTCCGAGCTTTTCTCGACTACCATAGCCTGCCCTATGAGATTGTGGAGGTGAATCCCATCATGAGGAAGGAAATCAAATTCTCTTCCTACAGGAAGGTGCCAATCCTGCTCGCCAATGCGGGCAGCCCTCTGGTAAGTCCTGCTGTGCAGAGACCTCGGCTGCCCCACAGGAGGTGGCTCGGAGGCTTGGTCTCTGCCATGTCTCTGTGGTTTATCCCATGTAATCTTTAGATCATCTTTTATTCTTTCCAGAGCCCAAGATTTGTTTCTTGCTTCACGGTTTCCTGTGCCTTGGCCTTATGTGGTCTTTCTTGCAAGGGCTGTTTGTGTAGGGGCTGTAACGTGGGTGTTATGGGGCAGCTCTTATGCAGGACCTGTCATTTGTACCAGTGGTTAGCAGGATCTGCCTGTGTCCTCGTGGGAACAGTGAGATCTCACCAAAACCGAAGATTCAGCTTCACTTTTTTTTTTTTAATGTTAGTGTTGCTTTTCTCCTCTGCTGCTGAGAGCCCATGTCCCACACCCACTGGTACTGCATTTCTACCTGACCCTCAGGTCCTCTTGTAAGGATGAAAGACACATTTGAAGGGTTGCTCTGAAAGGATCACAGGAGACATCTGACCGTAGGCCTATCTAGATGTCCAGGGACTCCTCTGGAAATGGATGGGGGAAAGGGACTGCAGCACTAACCTGGAGCTGTGGTGTGCTGGGGAAGAGATTCTTTAGAATCTTAATTTTACCAACTGCTTTTAAAAAGTTTAATTCTTCTTTTTTAGCAATTGAATGACTCTTCAGTGATCATCAGTGCAATAAAGACCTATCTCATTTCCAAGTAAGAAAACAGGGTGATGGGAGAGGAATTGAATGTGAATGGCCCTAGAGAGCTAGAGATTGGCAAGAGTCTGAGTGAGTCATGAGAGCCTTGCTGACATTGGTCTCTGAAGTCTGGGTGTTTGGCCCAGCAGCCCTGCCTCTGGTTGTGGTGGTTTGGATGGTGCCTGTATGTGTTGTGATGCATGTCCAGTTAAAGCTTCTACCTTTCACAACTACTCTTTTTCACGTATGAGATTCTCTGCACAAAACCTACTTGAATGTGAACTGTTGTTAAACTGAAACTGGGACTGAGCTTGAATGTAGCCAGTTGTAACATCTAGGCCGAAATGAAATTGCTCCGCCTGGGGCTGGTCTTTTAGGTCTGTGTTACAAAGCACTTGAGAGTGGTGGATTTATGCCTGGAAAAACATGCTCTGGCATGGACAAAGGTATGTGCACTGATTGTGGTTATTTTCGAGTAGTTTTTTCAGTCTCCTTTCAAAACTTACTTCAAATACAGTATGGAACCTTGTGCACTTACTTTTCCAGTAACACATTTTAAAGTATGTTTCTATCAGTCTGTCCCGTGCTCTTGCTCATTTTTGTAGCAGCCAGAGCAGCACTAACTCTGTTTCTGTCCACAGGAGAAATAGCTTAGAAGAGATTGTGTCCTTTTATCCTCCTATGAAAACTGTGACTGAGCACGGCAAGGAGGTGTTTGAGTATGGGAATAAGTACTGGCTGATGCTGGATGAGAAGGAGACAAAACGAGTCTATCCTGTGAAAGAAGTGAGAGTGTAAGTGCTCTTCTGTACTGTCCAAGCAGGGTCACAGCCTCCTCCGTATGTCCTTGGGGTGGTGCAGATACAACATCCCACTGGTGCTGGCAAATTCTGTCATGCTCCCCTGGGTGTTTAAAGCCTCAGCAGTTGTGGGTTTCTGTGGTTCTTGCATAACTTGGAACAATGCTGCCAGCAACCTAGTCACCATCATCGTGGCCATGCTAGGCAGCAGCTGCCTCCAGTTTCCTTTTGGCCTTTCCTTCCCATCACTGGAAAATGCTCTGGAGTGCTGGTCTCCCTTCCTGCTTAGCTGTCTTGTGAGGAAAAGCTCTTAGTCTTTGTTTTAGTTTGGGATTGGAGGAGCCTTGCCAAATGTAACAACACTGAGAGCATTTTAGAAAGGTCACCGGAGCACAAGGCTGGGCAGGAGCTCATCCTCTGGCCGCTGTGATTCTCTTACCTCCTGTAGCCCTGCAGTCTGTACCCAATCACCAAAAATCCTCTTTTGAATACTTTCAGAGAAGAAATGAAGTGGAGGAAGTGGGCAGATGATTGGCTTGTTCACCTCATCTCCCCCAACGTGTACCGCACCCCCAGAGAGGCACTGGCTTCTTTTGATTACATCGTCCGGGAGGGCAAGTTTGGCACCATGGAAGGTTTATTTGCCAAGTACGTGGGGGCTGTTGCCATGTTCTTCGTTAGCAAGAGGCTGAAGAAAAGGTTGGTACTACCAAGCACCAAGTTCACCAAGTTGAGGAGTAGCTCCTCAGTATCCTTAGCTGTGAACCTCAGATGTCAAAGGACAGAACCTCAGTCTTCTAAACCCAAGCATTTAATGCAGTGTAACAGCTGTAGTTCAGCTGGAGGTACTGAACCCCTCTGCTCTGCCACTCTAATCACTGGCTGCCCCCTTCACTCTCAAGTACCTTCCATAGTCCAGCCCTTAAGATGAGAGATGATTAAAGGTTAAAGAAAGGAACGAACTGGTGCCTTCAAACTGGTTCTTCTCTCTATTCAGACACCAGCTTCGTGATGACGTTCGGGAGGACTTATACGAGGCAGTTAACGAGTGGGTGAGAGCTGTTGGCAAGCATCGGCTGTTCATGGGCGGGAACCAGCCCAACCTGGCTGACTTGGTAAGGGGTTAACTGCTGCACTAATCGATAAGTGTGCTGCTGCTGGTGTAGCTGCTCACCTCTGTCACTGACTCTGTGCTCTGATCCTTATCCTCTTGACACAGGCAGTGTACGGGGTGCTGCGGGTGATGGAAGGGCTGGAAGCCTTTGATGACATGATGGCTCACACCAAGGTTCTGCCCTGGTACCAGCGCATGGAAGAAGTAATTCGAAAAGCTGCGGTCTGATGCCAGCTGCAGCTGCCTTGCTGAATACTTGCATGGTAAAAGACTTCACAAGGGATGGACTGGTCACAGCTGATAGACTGATATGCGGGCACAGACTGTCCTGTTCAGTGAGCAGAAAGGATCCAGCTGAGTCTGTGCTTGGACTTGGTACTTCGAAGGACAGGGACTGATAAAACGAAAGGACCTTGGATGCTGCTGGAAAGGAGAAGCTCTGAAGTGAAGAGTGCAGCAGATAGGTGAGAGCTGTTCTCAGGGCAGGTTACTGTAAAAGCAAGGTGCTGGTGGTTAGGAAGTACCCAAGCCACACCTGATGTGGGGCTGAGCAGCATTAGCTTCTGGTTGTCTTCCACTAATCCATGCCATCCCAAGTGTGTTCCTGACTAAGACACTGGATACTGCTTTTTGAGTGACAGTTTTTCCTGCAATAGTCCTGTAAGCCCAGTGCTCTGTGAACTGGAAGAATCCACTGTACTGGGAAGGCATCCTTCCCACAACAAATGCTGCTGCAGTCAGCAGATGGTGTGGGTTTGCTCTTCCATTTAAACGGTTCTGTCGGTACCTGGTTCTGTACGGCCTGCACGGATAAAGGCTTGCTTCTTCCTGTGCCTTTGGGGTCTGGGTTCTTACCTGTCACACCTGAAAAGCACACAAAAATCACTCTTGCAGAGCAGGTATTGAAAAGATTTGTCTTTCATGAAATCTCCCTGCAATACCCCTGAAAATGTTTAGTTTGGTTTGAAAAAAGAATTAGGAGAATTTTGCATCTCCAGGGACCTCCAGATACCTGTCCTCCAAGAGTTACAAAAGATTTGGTGGTGTAGCTCTTGGGTTAGGAGCCAAGGTGAAGTGTGAAGTCTACTGGCAACGAGCTGATCCTGGTTTGAGTGGGGGCAATCCTTTGCACAACTGCAGGCTTAAATTTCCTTCTCAAGTGATAAAGTTCTGCTTCCTCTGAAGAAAGGGCAGGCTGCAGCGGGGCTGAGTCTGGTCCTGCAGGTGCAGCTGGAGCTGGACCTTAAAGCACAGAGGTGAGAGGGTACCTTGTATAGGTGTGAGAACAAAAGGTGAGAAAGAGATGGGTTTTTTTGTTTGGGGGGTTGAGGATTTTTTTTGTTATTCATTTTGGGTTTGTTCCCTAAATGCATGACTGGTTGGAAGCGGCTGATGCAAAGGGCAGAAGAGCAGGGTCGCAGTGAGGCAGCTGCCCGGGCTGTCCCTGCTGCGTTCCGAAGCTGTTCGCACTGAGCGCGTCCGAAGGAGGAAGTTCAAGCCCGCGCCGTGGTTTTTAAAGCAATTTCACGGAACGCGCAGGTGCCGGAGCCTGAGGAAGCCCTTCAGGGTTCCAGGTCCGTCCCTCGGCGTCGGCCGCAGCTGGAGGCAGCGCTCCTCTCGGCCGCGGGCGCCGGCGCGCAGCACGGGAGGGCCGAGGCGGCGGCAGCTCGACGCTGCGGCTCCGAAGGAGCTTTCTGTCGCTATGGAGACGGCGCCGGTTGCGGGGCGGAGCGCGGCGGCGGCGGGCCGGGACGCGGCCGGTTCGAATCGCCCAATGGGGGAGTGGCGGGCGGCTGTGCGGCGGTAACGGAAGTGCGGAGGCGGCTCCTGCGCCCGGTGCAGCGTCCCGCTGCCCGACTCGGCCCGGCGGAAGCGCACCCATGGCAGCGCCGGCCCTTCCCGCCGCCTCCCCGCCGCCGGCGAACAGCTCCTGAGGCGGCCGTGGGCCCCGCGCGGCCCTTCCCGGTGAGGGTTCCGGTGCCGTCGAGGCGTGTGCGGGGCTGGACTGGGGAGGGGCCGGCGTCTCCTCGCCCTGTGGCCGCGGGGACGTCCGGGCCCACGGCTGTGAGTCGTTTGGGCGTTCAGCGCCGTCGGGCAGCCCTTCCCGGCGCCGTCGAGCGGTCCTTCCCGCCGCGGGGGAGACCGGGGTCCGGCGGCTGTAAGCGCGTTTGGGACGGGCTGCTGCGGGCGGTGCCCGCCGCGGCTCTGACCGCGAAGCTGTCCCCGCACCCTGGAGCAGGTCCTTGCCGGCTCGAGGCAGCCGCAGGCTCTCGGAGCAGCCTCCGGGCATGGCAGAAGGTTCTTTAACGGCCGCAGCCAAGCCGGTTGCTAAGGAAAGTTGTGTGCGAGCGTCCGAGCTGCCCCTGCGCCGGTGCGGAGCTCTGCGAGCTCTCAGCTGGTGCTGCCGCAGCCCAGGCGCGCGGTCAGTCCCGGCAGCGTTCGTAGCTCGGAGCTGGGGAATCCTGGCCCTCCGGAAACTTCCTGATGGGGGAAGGTGCGGCGATGCCTTCCCCTGTGTAACTGGAGATGGCAGTTCGGAGAGGGGTGCAGACACCCTGGAACCACTGAAGCCTTGTTTCCTTATGGAGCTGGTTAAAAACTGCCGTTAGAATTTGGAGGCTTGTAACTGGGTAGAGCCATCATGTAATCACAAGAACTGTTGTCCATTGTTTAACCCAAATTTCATCATCATTGTGTACGGATCTGCAGTCTCGGCCTTTATCCTCATCCCATGCTTGTCAGAGGGTGCCAGGACAGGTCAGCTGTCGTTAGGGTCAATACCTTTGGTGTGCTTAATCCTCCAGGTTGCCTCGCATCAAAAGGAAGATGGTGTTCAAAAAGTGACATCTTCTTCTATCTGTGGTTGTTTCTTTGCCAGATGCCACTCATCCCTCAAGGACCAAGTGCCTTCAGTCTCTGCACAGAGCCCCCTGTCCAGAAGAGCTAAAAGCTGTAGAATAACTGTAAGTAATGTTACCTAGGCTGACAAAACCCTTTTTGCCAGAGTCAGGTCAGTGCTGCTGGTGGGGCTGTGCAGGATTTGCAGTGTTTTACCCTTCCCTTCACCCAGGGAGTGTCCAGCCCCAGGGTGGTGACTGGAACCTTGAGTCTCAGCTTTCAGTGGTGTATCAGATGGGGTTAAGGTTCTGCTTTTTTCCTGAAAATTAAAGAAATGTTGTGAGCCAGAAACTTTTAATCATTTAATTTAAAATAGTGCTTGAAGCTAGGCACATACAGAGGAGTTTACAGGTTGGAAGGATCTGATAACTTCCTGTTGATTTTTCCTAGCTGTTAAATTAATGCTGCACTCCTCCCTGCTTCATACTTCTCTTTGTAATCAGATTGTGTTGGTTACTGGAACCCTTGATTTGCTCGCTTGCTCTAAGACTTTGAACTCAAGTGACTCTTACAGAGGCTGCTATCAGTCCAATTGCATTTGGTCTTTAATAAGCATGTTAAAATTGGAGGATGCGAGAAGCAGAGAAACTGTTGGTATTAATCCTACCTTGACAGAAAAATGATGTTCAGAATGGCAGCTGGTACTGAAAGGAAGCTCCAGCGTTTACCAGGGTTTGCCATCATTGTGCTCTGGCACAGAGGGAAGTGTTGTTATTTCCAGTTTCCTTATTTCCAGGTTTCTCTTCATTGTATTGCCCTTTCCTATCTGTGGGAGAAGAGCCATGAAGAACCGCTCCATATCTCCCCCTTTGCACGTCCATGTGGATGAAAACACTCCTGTCCATGTCCATATTAAAAAGGGTCAGAAAACCTCACCTGCAAAATGCCAGGTAGGAGCTGGGTGTTTTTAAGGGCTGCAAAGAGGAAGGAGAGTGATTCTTGACCTACCACAAAGCCCTCAAGGTCTGCCTTGTTGTTGTGTTAGACTCAAATTCTTGTGGTGGATTTTCAGTAGTGTGTCTCTGGTGAAGATGATTTTGGTGTGCTGCACCACGTGGTGGTGTTTTTGTGTCCAGGTGTGGCCTTGTGAGGAACTCTGCCTCCAACATGATGTGCTTTGTTGCATTTTTTTGTCCCTTTTGTTATTTCCTGGATTTGTGTCCTGAAAGTGTTTTTCTTTGTCTTCCTCCTTATTTTCATATAAAAGGTTTTGCGAAAGGTAACATGTAAGTGTTTAAAATGACACCTTGATTGCACTAGAATGTTCAGAAAAACCAGTCTGGATTCAAACCATCTTCTGGCATTAACCATCTCTGCAGGCTGATGAGCTGTGCAGCAGAGAGGACCTCTTCACTGCCTTACCCACAGGCAGAAGGCAGTGCTGAAGTTGAGTTCCTGGCTGTTTGATGTCTGGGTGCTTGTGTAGAGTTGTCCTTACAGGGTGGTGGGAGCTGCTGGCTCATTCATCCTTGTGTACAGGCATCCTCTGCAGAGCCCTCTGGTCATTTTGTTTATGGTTGTGGGATAGGCTTGACAGGGAAATCAATGACTCCTAGCAATCAGCTGCAGATTTAGAGAAGTGAAATAGCTGCTTCTATGGCTAGAACTGTGCAAAACCACTTGAAGCTGCCTTCAGTTAGAGCCCCTGGAGTCCCATGCAGATAAAGGTGGAGCTGCAAATCAGGGAAAACGCTTCAGGGGCTCCTCACACTGTTCACACTCCTCTGTCCTTTTCTTCTCCAGTAGTGCTGCAGTCAAAAAATGCAGCTGATCTTTCATCAGGTGAGTATGAGCTAGAGAAGGGATTTCCCATGCTGTTCCTGCCCCATGCGACTGGCTTGTGCTGTGGTATTTTTGTGTGTGGCTCCATGCAGAGGAGACTTCCTCCCCTGGCCCACTGAGTAAGGATCTCATCGCACTACGAGTGCCCAGCAACAGAGCTGCTGTGCCATGGACAGCAATGTACAATATCTGCCCAGGCTGGCAGGTGCAGCAGCCTCCTATGGCTGCCGGCTCCTCTGATCTGTCCTGCGAAGTACTCTATGCTAGACTTCCACGAGTGAACTTTGCAGCACTGAACATTTTGAATGGTTCTCAAAGTCTGTGATTTATTTTGTTTTCTCTTCCTTCAGCTAAAGCACAAACAGAAAACGAAAGGGGACAGCATGAGCATGGGCCGAGTCGTTCGGATAAAAACTAAGGCCCCCTGGGTGCCCCCTGGCAAAACATCTGTCCGGGAGTCCCCCTGCAAATGGGAGGTAGGGTTGGTTTTGCTCTTCAGTACAGACTTTGGGGTTTATCTGAGGCTGGAGAGAGCAGCTGGGCTGATCTGAAAGAAGGCTGCTGTTACCTGCTGTCCCTTTTGTGGGTCTTCTGTAAATCTTTTACACTTTCTAATACAGGAAAATCAGGCATTGATTAGCAGCCCGTGGCCACATGAAGCCTTTCTGCCTCTAGAAGCCAGACAAATTTTGTTCTTTGTTGCAGCTTTACTAATCTCCTTGAAGATCTAATGAGGAGCTGTGGTTCCTAGTCCCTTCTGAAGCATGGAGCATTTGTGTACTACTGTGTCATGTTTTCTTTCTCTTGGGTTGGTAGTTTTGCCTTTTGTACTCCTGGCTCTTGCTGGATGAAGATTTGAATTTTCAGGATTTTCTAAAGCTTTTTCTGCTTTAGTCTCGCATTCTTAGCCTTGCCCTGATGGAAAGGAAAGTGCTGGTTGCAGATATGTGGGGGTTTTTTTTGTTGGTGGGTTTTTTTTTTTTTTCCCTCGTTAGCCTTGTAGGAGTGATGAAACCTGGTCTCTGTTTTGGGTTAGAACATTGTTTATAACTGGAGTAAAACCTCAGTGCTCTGTGTCACTGTTCTGCCAGGGCCCAACCCATTGCCTGGAAACCACACCTGCAGCTGCAGAGAAGATGCTGTCAGTGCTGCGCCTCAGTGACCTCTCTGCAGATGAGGAGGGTGAGGAGGGTGCTGTGCAGTGCAGGATGGAGGAGTGTGGAAAAGAGATTGATAGCCTGATGAGTGCCGTGGGAGCGCTGAGGAACGAGGTGAGGGGACAATGTCAACAGCTGTTGAGTCAGACTCTGTAGCTCCTTTCTATTCCAGCGTCCTTGAGGTCTGTCATGTCTTGTGGCTGGTGGTGATTTCTGGACTTGGAGCCAGGACACTTTGAGGGCTAGGAGGTGTTTGCAGGCAGTAAGTGAGTTTGGCTCTGTGCACAGGAACAGTCTGCAAGTATCTAGGCAGGAAGCTGCTCCAAAATGTGTCCTCTGTTGTTTGGTGCAGTTGGATGTCTAGTTCACTGTGCTGGATGTGGAGTCTGTGTGCACCTGGCTTGTCTTAAGTTCTGTTTAAACATCTTCATCAGGCCAAGCTGCAGAAAAAGGAGGAACAGCAGCAAGCAAGGAAGCGTCTCCTTGAGGAGCAGAAGGAGGAACTGAAGGAGGTCACACAAGAGCTGGTAGATACAGAGCATGAGAACATCCTGCTGAGGCGCAACATCGAGCGCATGAAGGAGGAGAAGGATCTGACTGTGTAAGGAAGGTCTGCTGCTGGCACCTGCCTCTGCTATTGCCAGCACTGTTTGAGGGTGCACCCTGGGATGCAGTGCTGCTGAGGAGCTCGTCTTCCTGCATTTTTAGTCACCCTTATAAAGGGGGACTTCAGATGGCAATCGCTGCAGAGAAGAGCTCTGCAGTGATTATTGGAGTGGAAAAACTGCTCTGAGAGAGGAACTTGTTGGCTTGTCTGGCCTACTGGAGAGTCATCCTAGCTCTGTAGCTCTTTAGCGTTTGAACTGGGGTTGTAGTGGTAGAACAACAAATGCATAAACATGGAGCTGAAAACTGAAGAAGAACTTTTGGCCTTTGTGAAAATCACCCAGACAGGAGTGGCAGCTCCTGAGAGGACTGAGCCACAGGCTCTTAGTTACCCCAACCTGTATCCAGGTCTGACACTGTTGTATCTGCTTCCTGTCTAAAGAGTTAGGAAAGTTTGCCTCCAGAGGGGCACCAGTGCTTTAAGAAGGTTAATTTTATGTTTCCTTAAGAAAGATTTCTTGGAAGCTAGCACTGGATTCCTTTTTTGGAAGACTTTGTAAATACTTCTGAGTGTCAGAGCCGTGACTAAAGGCTCTGAGCTGTACATCTTGGTGTGCTTTCCTGTTTCATGTTCAGTCAGTTGGAGTCTTAACTTCTGTGGTGCCTGAAGTGCCTAGAAAGGGCACAGCATTGTATTTTGAGTCTAAGTGTCTGCGTGCCTTGGTAGAAGCCCAACTTGTCCTTCCCAATTCCTGTGTCGTAACTGTGGTCCTGGCAACCTCCTGGTCTCTCGTTACCTGCCCTGAAAGAGGGCAAACCTTAAGTAGTGCTTGTTTAGTCTTTATCCCGTGATTGAGGGGGTTATGAGTTGTAACCATCTGAGATTCTTTCTCTGGTGGCTGGATTCTCATTGCAGACTGCAGAAGAAGTACCTGCAGCGTGAGAAGGAGAGTTTGATGTCCAAGCTGAGTGAGGCAGAAAGGGATGGAGCGGCAGCAGCCAGGCAGATCCACGCCCTCAAATACACTATTGGGAGACTCAACGTTGTAAGCGATGTCCTTCCCTATTCTTGCCTTTATTATGTTGCCCTGTTAAATTATCATCTTACAAATGTAGTGCTGCAGTTGCTAATCCAGAAAAACACAAGGAAGAGTGGAGGGGTTACCAGGCTTGAGGTGTTTGCCAGTTTTGTCTGGGAGTGGGGCCTGTGCCTGCAACATGCAGTCAGTGTCTGCAGAGAGTGCTCTGCTCCTGTTAGCTCCATGTGGGATTCCTTTCTTTTCCCCCATGCTTTGCTTTTCCTCCTCCAGGAGAAACATGTGAGCAGCTCAGATGTTAACACACTGACAAAACAGAAGGAGCTTCTGCTCCAGAAGTTGAGCACCTTTGAAGAATCCAACCGGACGCTGCGGGAGCTCCTCAGGGAGCAGCACAGCCGGGAGGTGAGCAGTGCTCCATGTTGCAGCTGGGATGATTACAGGAGGCTCTGTTGTCTTGTGCACTGAAATAGAGGGTGAGAGCTTTTAGCTCTTTTGGCGGTGTGCTGTTTTGGTTCTTTTTCCCTCCAGCCCTGCTGTTGGCCCTGGGTCATAAAGAACAGGTAGTTGTTGTGTTTTTAATCCCTGCCTATACCACAGAGTAAGACTGACTTTTCTGCTCTGGGGATGTTAGACATCTAACTCTGTATTCAAAGGTAAAAACACTGCTGTGTTGCCAGCTCTTCATCAAGGGGATATGGCTCTATCCTGGTCCTGCTGATATAAAACATTACTGCCACAGTTATTTTGGCCCAGGGCTGAAGACTAGAGGTGGCCTTAGCTGATGGGAACCTAAGGTTGGTCAGAACTTAAGTTTATGGCTGTAAGAGTAGTAAGGGAGGATCTGTAAATAGTTCTGTACTGCTTGTGAGAGCAATACACAAATGCAATTGCTGTTCCTCCTGCAGTTTGTATTCCATCTAAGGCTGATGGTTACACTTCTTTATCCCAGGTAACTTTCTGTGAATAGTAGGAGAATTTGCAATTGACATTGTGCTTTTTCCTTTGAGTGGTGGAAAAGGTTTCTGAGATGGATGATGATGTGTGAAGTACTTAGCAAACTTGGTGCTTCAGGGTATCTTCTGAGAGTTGCTGTTGGGACTGGGAGGAGATGGTTGATTTGCCTAGTTCGATTTCACGAATACGTACAAACCAGATCTTTTTAGTTAGGAAGTTTTCTCACTTCTTTTGTAGAAGGATGCTCAGAAAATCCTGGAGCAGCAGGGAGCACTGCTGAAGAGGCTGGCTGACTCAGAGTCAGAGAATGTGGTAAGCAAAGCAGTCCTCTTTGTTTTCTCCTGTTTTGTTAATGATGAAGCAGATCTGAGATCACAGATGCTTCTTTGGCTTCTGTTCAGCCATCAAGTCTTAGACCAATGTGTTTTAGACAAATAAAAAGTCTTTGGCTTTTCTGGTACTGAGGGTTACTACCCTGCTCCCCTGGTTAACAGGCTGCATTTTAGAGTGGTTAGATTTTCATAGCCTTTGAAATACGGGGGCCTGTTCTTACCTTACTTAGGGCCAAATTGTTTTGCTTCCCTTTTCTGATGGCACTGAATATACAAAACAAGAGTTGTACTCTATGTTTCTTTTTAAAAAACCAACCTGCTCTGAGGGTGGGAGAGAAAAAAAGTCTGCTGCCAGGATACTTCTGATGCCCAGGATAGAATCCTTCAGTTTGCAAAGCATCTCCTGGGTTGTGCACATTGATCGTGTTGTCCTGCACAGAGAGGAGAAGTTCTCTGTATCTGCTTCTGTCACAGAGTGTATGAGTGACCTGGTGCCAGTCATTGCCCGTCTATTTATCTGTAAACTTGGCGAGTTCTGACACTGACACAGCTGATCACAGTGCCATGAGACAGGTGATGCCCTTGTCTGTGGAGCACAGTCCTGGCAGGCCCTCGTTTGTGAACGGCCACCCTCTGCCATTTACACAAGGGTGCCTGTATCCCTTTGGCTCCCTGCTCAAGGGGAGCCTGGCCTGCTTCTCCATGCTGTGGGCACCAGACAGGCAGTGCTGCTGAGGGATGGAGGCAGTTCCAGCTCTCCACATGCCAAAATGTGCTTGTTACTTAACATCTGAGTGGTGTTTGTTTTCCCAGCAACTTCAGATGAGGCTTCAGGAGAAAGAAAAAGAAGTAGATGATCTTACTGCTCAGATACAGACAGAACAGGTAGCTTCCGTTTTCTGCTTTCCTCTCTTTGCTGCACCTTCCAGTTCTGTAGAACCATAGAGACTCCAAACCAGGGCTTTGTACTTGCAGCTACTGACTTTTTAAGGGGTCAAATGGCTGCTTGCTTCTAAAACCAGATAGAGACCTATTGCCATAGGGTTGTGGATTCCATGCTCTGCTAAGAAGACACCTGTCCCAAGGCTGAACAGGTGGTGCTCTTTTTGCTGGGGCCTTTCTTTCCAAGGCCCTGTGGGTTCCTAGTGTCAAAGCCATCTGTTCCTCTGTTGAGGAAGTAAAGGGCAATCTCTCAAGGTAGTCACTCACATCTGTTGGAAAATAAACAACTGCTCAGTTGTTCCCCATTTTGTTGGGGCAGAAGAGCTGTGAGGGTCCATCTGAAGGACATGGAGGCGGCTGGAGATGGTTCAGAGATCTGAGGCTGTGCCATGCTGACTTGTTCCTTCTGTTAAGTAAACTCTTCAGCTTTTCAGGGCTTTCCACATGTGAGCTTGCTGAGGAGGAAGGTGTCTGTCTCATTTCTGACCCAGGAGCAGGCGAAGGCAGCGGGCGAGCTCTCCAAGTCACTGGAGGCTGTCAGAGGCCGTCTGCAAGCGCAGCTGCGAAGCAAGGAGGCAGAGAACAACCGTCTGAGCACACGGATCCGGGTGTGTTTGCAGGGCTGCTCTGCCTGTGGGCCGGGCTGGGGAAAGCAGCACTCACACCTCCTCTGCTGCTGTATCTGGTGGCTGAAATACTGGCTGCAGCTGTCTGTGCCCCTGACACACAGCATGCTGCTCAAGTGAAGCTGGGAACAAAAGTGTGCTCACTCTCAGTGCCTGAGGCCAGCCCATGGCTCTAAGGTCAATGTGCATTCACCGGACTTTTCTTTGTCTTACTTCCTACATAATTACTTAAATAATGGCTTTGGTTTAGTCCAGCATCAAGAGATTGTAAACTACTTGGTCTGTTTTCTGGGAAAAACACTGTGCCCTAAGTTCCTGTCTTTGATCACACTTGTGCATGTGTTCCGTGGTACTCACGAGGAGGAGAAAGTGCCTTGCTTCATCTTGTTCAAAGTCTGATGCTGGGAGGAACATGTCTGTGGTGGTGGTTTAGACGAGCTGTGATCCTTCAATTGCTGCATGAATCAGCATGGGTATATGTGGGCAATTCATGAAGAGAATATGCTTGGGTAGATCAAAAGACTGGTAGAGCAGTGTTTGCCTTGGTCAGGAGGGGAAATCAGTACTCTAGAGAGCAGCTTGTGAAAGAAGGGAAGATGTGGCATGCTGGGCATGTCTGCCAGTGTGAGGACAGGGCCGTGCAAGGTGAAATGCAACTACAGGCTCCTCCAGGCTGGAGCTTGGGGGTTTATGGCCAGCTCCCTGGTGCTCTGGGGGTGCAGGTACAAGAACATTGTTCAGTGGTGTGCTTGTCCCCCCATAGAACCTGGAGCGTAGTGAGGCTCAGCACAAGGTGGAGGTGGAAGGTGCCATGGGACAGCTGCAGGAGCTGAGGCAGAGGGCAGAGCATGAGAAGGAGGCACTGAAGAAAGCTGCCCGTGTGCAGAAGGAGCAGGCACAGTGTGCCCAGGAGTATGCAGAGCAGCTGGCCCTGCAGCTGGCACAGAAGGTACCTGAGACATCCCCCCCTGGATCGTGCATCTAAAGGTTTGGCTTCTGGCAGCAGTCTCTGGAGGGCCTCTGCTTTCAGCTAATGAGGTTTATTTCTGTCTCAATACCTTGGCCTATTTGGGCTAAGTTTAGAACAAATCCATTTTCTTCAGCTCTCCCTGTCCTTACCTTAGGACATAGAATAGCTTTGGAATTCCAGGGGCAGAGCCCCACTGGTAGAATCTTAGTCATGCTTTGTGGTAGTTCATCTGTCTTCTATGAGGGTTCTCCTTTCCCTGCTGTTACCTGTTGGCTGGCAGTGTTGGAGGGCACCTCTGAAGGATCAGGAAGAATAATGAAAATTGCTTATCCTCAATATTTGAAGTCTTGGTGAAGTCTCTGCACATGCCATGCTTGCCCCTGTCAGCATCTCTGCACACTGCAGTACCATTTTTGCCACCCTGGCTCTTTCTCTCATGCATTTTTCCTGCCTGCTAGGACAGTTACGTTGCTGAGGCACTCTCAACACTGGAGTCCTGGAGGAGCCGCTACAACAAAGCAGTGAAGGACAAGAGTGGCCTTGAACTGGAAATTGTGACACTGAACAGGTTAGAGGAAATTAGGGTAGGGAGACAACAGTGAGTGGGGATGAATGCTGAGCTCCAGGATCAGCTCACTGAGTAATTTGCCTGGACTGCCTGTAAATCCCAAGGGGTGCACTGCTAAAGGCTAGAGCGGAGTTTGAAGAGGGGGTCAGAGGGATGTGGATTCTGCTGCTGCTTTGCCCCAGCAAAGGCAAGCTTTGTAAGGATTTGCTGACCCCTAAACTTCATGCTCTTTTGCCATTTACAATGCTTTGAAAGAAGTAAGGTTATTTTGAGATCTGTTTGAGATGCTCTGGTGGAAGGGAATAGGAGAGACAAGCAGTATGGTTTGTGCCAGTCTTGTTCTGAGGCAAAATAAATAGGTTGTTATCACCGCAGGACAGTTGTTGCTGCAGGACGAAATAGACAGCTGGGGGACAAGGGGAGAACCTCTTCATCCTGTGTGCCTTGAGGGCAATGCAGTGAGCTCCACGGGGCAAGTCAAGCTGATCCTGAACAGACTAAGAGGACTGAGGCAGTAAAACAGTGTAACAGATAGACATGACTGAAGGAGGAAGGGAAAAAGATAGGGAGATGCCATGTTTATGAAGCAGCTTTCAAGAGTTAAGAGTCTTACTCTTCCTTGTCACTTAAGAAATCATTTTCTTTCCGTGTTGCAGCCGTGTTGCAGACTTGCTGGAACAGCAGACAGCCCTGCAGGACAGGATGCAGGAGGACAGAGAAGCTTTGATGGATAAAATGCATCGCCAGAATACAGAGAGCAGCTCTGTCAGAATGGAGAATGAAAGGCTGAGGGTCAGTTACTCTGAAAATCGGGGGAAAAGATGCAGTATGGCAAGCTGCTTGGCCTCTGAGGACAGAGCTGAGTTGCTGCCATTACTGCCATTCAGTTTCAAACCAGTTTTACCATAAGCAGCCTGTGATAGGACAAGCTGGGAAGCTGGGAAGAGACATAAAGAAAGTGACCATCCTGAGGGGCCTGGTCTTCCTCCACATTTTGACTGGGATTGGCTCCAATCCAAGCTGTTTCCTCCTGCTGGTGATCTTGTAGGTGACCTACCTTAGTTTCCTCTTGGAAAGCCAGGTGCTGATCCAAGTAAGGAGTTCCCTAAGCCAAGCAGCACAGCTGGTTCAGGCAAACCTGGAGACTGCACATCCATCCCAAAGCTCTGTGCTCTGCTGGTGTAAGCTGGGCAATCCACTGCAGCCTGGAAGGTTTTGCCAGCTTTACCAACTCTTCTTTCCTAATCCAGCCAGTGCCAGGCTGCTCACGGGGCGGCTGCTTCTGAGTGCTCAGCAGAGGATGTTTCCTTTCTTCAGGCTAGTGTGGTACCCATGGAGGAAAAGCTGAAGCATGCACAGATGGAAGTGCAGCAGCTCAAAGGCTCTATCAGGAGCTATGAAGGGTTGATTGAAAGCTACAAGTCACAGGTAGGCATCTCATCAAAACCTTCAGCCTCTGCACAGACGTGTTACCCTCCTTTGCTGTTGTGGATTATTCTGTACAACCTTAACCCTTTGCTTTTGGAGGATCTCACTGTTTTGCATGGGTTTGGTTCTTTTGTCTCTACTAAAGTGACTTTCACACAAATGGCAGCACCCAGGCTGCCATGTGCTGTATGCCGAAGTGTGGAAGGTTTGCCTTTCTGTGTGCTCATAAGCACACTAGAAAATAAAAGACTCATTTGAATTATCTCATTTTTCCCTGCTTCTTTTCAAAAGATAAAGTAAAACAGTGAGATGCTTTCTTATGCCTTTCAGTATGGTGAGGACTATTCCTTAGTGGCTTTTGGGGAGCAAGTTTTGGATATTGTGGTGGTAGGAAGATAAGGGAAAAGAGAGAAACTTTCGGTGGAAAGCCCAAATTATCCAGTTGGCAGAAGCAGAAAGAACTTCCAAATACAGCTCTGGAGTGGCAAGAAACTTGTTGCCAGTCTTAAAACAGTTTTGCTTACTCCAAAGTGATGCACATTTGTTGAAAACTGTAGGTGACAGATAAAGTCTGTGGGGGTTTTGTACCCGCAGGTGTTGAAGACCCAAATGGAGACAGATGATATGGCAGCAAAGCTGGAGAAGTGCAGAAAAGAGAACAAGACACTAAAGGACGACATGAGCAAGGAGATTGAGTTGGTAACTATTCCTCTGAAGCCTGATGTGAAGACATTCATGCATCCTCCTGTTCTGCACTGAAACTGGCTGTGGATGGGATGTGAGCAGCATGCCTGAGCTGGCCCTTTCCAGTAGTGTTTCTGAGGACTTGTCCTTTCTGCAGAAGTGGCTGAATATTTAGCAGCTCAGTTTTCACTGTCTGGCACTCCATACAGTTGTTTAGCTTGCTTAGTGTGCACTTTGCTGCAGGAATGGTGGCTTAAGCAGTGGAGTGGCTGGGGCTCACCATTTTCTGATGCAGAGCAGCTGTCCTCCAAAAAAGAGCAAGCTTCTAGTACAGCTGAAGCCCAGGGTCGTTCTTACGAAGGAATGCCAATTCCTTTTGGAGTAGGAGAAGACCTTGGGCTTTGAACTCCAACACTGGCCACATGTCCACACAGTGTCACTGCAGTTGGAGACTAACAAAGCTTTGTTGAAGCTGAACTTGTTAGTCTTGGCCCTGTGAACATTCTGACATTCCTCACATGCTCTTCTTTTGCTGCAGGTGCGCCAGCAGTTCCAGAGCCAGCTCTCTGAGCTGGAGAAGCTGCCTGAGATCCTAAAGGTCAAAGAGACACAGCTGGCAGAATGTCAGGAGCAGCTTCAGAGTTATGAGAAGAAGAGCATGGACCTGTCTGCGGTGGTCGCAGATCTTCGCCAGCTGGTAAGGAGCTGGCAGGAAGTAACAACAGTGCTGCAGCTGCAGGGCTGAGAGCAGCCTGAGCTCCTGACCACAGGAAGGGCCAAGCTCCACCTCTGTGCTCCTCTGTCTGCAAAGATTAAAGGTGCCCTGCAAACCTGGTGTGTGCTGTGTCTGTGTGCAGTGAGTCAAAAGGTTTTTCCTTCCTTGGTGTAGACTCTTACTGGGACTTGCACAGCCACAGTGCCAACGCTTGCTAATGCCCACACTGGCTTCTGTACTTCCAGCACTTTGCCAGCTTTCCCTGCTGTGGTTTTCTGCTGTCCTAACCTTATTTTCTCAGCCTGATTCTGGGTCGTTTTCCCAGCCCCTCTGTTTTCTCTCCAGGACTGTGTAGGTGCTTCAGGACAATCGCAGACAGGCATGGCCTCTATAGCCATGCCTCAAGACACAGCAAAAAATCTGGCAGTCCAGCTGCTGTGCTCTGACTGCCTGGGAGTTGCAAACCTTGCTGGTATTTCAGCCTCCAGTGGGCCACTTTCACGGGGGAGGTGAGGGGTGGGGGGGTGTGCTTGGCTGTGCCTGCAGGTGGCTATGCTGCATGCAGGTGTTTGCAGACCTGGCTTTTCACTTGCAGTGCTGAACAATTTCCTCACACCTTTTTCAGACCTTGCTGGAAGCAGCAAAACAAGGATTTAGTGCTTTGCTTCTCTGCCCACGATTCCTCATCTGGGGCTCTCCATAAGTGATGACTTGAGAATCTTTCCTTCTGGAGAGCTGCTTCTGTTTTAGGTGGTTAGTCATGTTTCTGTGTAGTGACTGCTCTTAAGTAATTCCTTACTGTAATTTTTAGATTGAGCTCCAGGGGGACAAAATGGAGATGACAAGAGAGAGGTGTCAGTCTGCCCAGGAGGAGAAAAGGCAGCTCACCTTGAAGGTGGAGGAGCTAGAAAGGTTAGAAATATTAGGCTTCTCTGGCTCTCATAACCTTCATTTCCATCCTCTTCCCATTGTTTTTTCAGGGGATTGAAACAGCCTCAGTTTTGTTCCAGTCCCCCATGTGTCTGCACAGTTCTGTACATCTGCTTGTCCCACATGGATCTTACCCATAGCTGCCCACTGGAGAGGGAGTTTGTGTGTTTGCAGCACCTGTAGTGAATGTGATTAGCAAGGATCCTGGTTTACAGAGCAGATCCGAACAGCTCCTTCTCCCTCTTTTGAGGTTACTACTTGTTACAGTATTTTTAGCCATGCTTGTAGATTCTTGTTAGTGCCAATGTCTGGACCAGTGCAGGTATGTGGTGCTCTGGATGTCCTTCCCTCTTGGAAATGCTGAGAACCAGAGAAGTGTTCCTGGGGCTCTCGCCTTTCAAGGGGGAATAGGATCTATTCCCAGACTTGCCAGAGCCTGACAAAGGCAGAATGAAAGACTCTGTTTAACATGAATAGATTTCCTTCACTTCTTGTTTTAACCTAGAAAACTAGAGACAACGAGTGCCCAGAACATAGAATTCCTGCAAGTCATTGCCAAGCGTGAGGAGTCGATCCACCAGTGCCAGCTGCGGCTGGAGGAGAAGAGCCGCGAGTGCAGCTCCCTGGCGCGTCAGCTGGAGATGGCCATTGAGGATGCCAAGAGACAAGTGAGTGATGTCCTGTGAGTTCTCCCAAAGCTGCCCATGCTGGGAAGGGGGAGCAGTGAGAGTGCTGGAAATCCCCCTTCAGCCTGTGACCAAGAACGCAGTTGTCACATTCCATGGAGTACAACCATTAAAATGCTCTGGAGCTCTGCCAGTACCACAGCCACTGAGGAACCGAACTCTGCACTCCCACCGTCAGCAGAGAGAGGAAAGCACAAGACTGAGCTGCTTCTCATGGAGAAGAATGTGTCCAGCTGAACTGCAGAGGGCCTTTGTGGGCAGTGGGGCAGGGAAGCGTCACTCTTCCACAGACACCCCTTACCAAAGCTGCTGTTCTGTGTTTCGTGTAGGTGGAACAAACTCGAGAACAAGCAGCATCTCGAGAGAGGGCAGCCCAGTCCAAGCTGCTGGATTTGGAGACCCAGCTGAGCAGGAACAAGACAGAGCTGAACCAACTGTGTAGGAGCAAAGATGATGTGAGTAACCTGCTGCAGCACAGCAAAAGGATCCCTTGCAAGTGAAGTCCATAAAGCAGGGGCTTGCAGGCATGCCACAGAAGTCAGGCAGAGCTGTGTCCAGGTGTGAGGTGCTGCTGTTTGTGTCTGGCAAGATGTGTCTGCCACATCACTGCTTCAGGAGGTTCTCAGGACTCTGAATTGTTCCTTACAGCAGCAGTCTGAAGGCCTTCCGTGTGTTCACGTGAGACACACATCAGACACCAGGGTCAGATTTCAGCTTAATTTACTCTGCTTCATTACCTGACAGAGAACGCAATTTCTGCTCTAGAGCAGAGGATTTATTCTGGCAGAAAGAAGGGGAATCTTTCATAAAGTCCTGTTTGCTCATTTCCTCCAGTTCATTTGGCATTGGGTTGGGTCAGGTCAGGACGCGTTTCAGAGTGTTCAGGTCCCCATAAGTAGCTAATGGCTTGTGAGTGGCTGCTGCTTGGCTGTCCTGTGGCCTGCTCTTGTCATGGGGCTGCTGAGTGGAGCTTCAAAGGAACAGCTGAGGCTGTAAATGCTGCAGCACCATCTATGGTAATGTCACCTGCTGCCATGCCACTGCCTGCTGGCCTGAGCAGGTCTGGGAACAGCTGCAGCCTGAGGTGCAGGGGATGGAGGCTGTGCCTCAACTGATGTGGGTTTGGGAGTTACCTGCCCCCCCACACTTTGTAAAATGACNACTGTGTGCTGTACCTCTGCAGGCAGAGCGTCGCTTCGAAAGCCGCCTGCAGGACCTGAAGGATCGCCTGGAGCAGTCGGAGAGCACCAACCGCAGCATGCAGAGCTATGTCCAGTTCCTCAAGGCCTCATATGACAACGTCTTTGGGGAAGGGGCCTTGCTGGGCTCTCCCAGCTGCTCTCGTTCCTCTCCCTGAGCACAGCGCTCGCTGGCTTTGCCTGCAGCAGGAGCTGGATCTCAAAGCCATAAGTAGTTTAGAAAATGGGTTGGCATTTCAGGGACACTGCTGGGAGATGTTTTCCTCTTGTCCTTGCAGCACCAGCTGGTAAAATGATGGTGGCAAATGTCCTACCTGTGGAGGATCAGCAATACCAGGCTGTGCCCCGGACCCTGGTGATTTTGCCTCTGCTGGAACAGGTCCTCATTCCACAAGGGCCTTGCAGTTTCCACCCTTAGAGCCTGTTGGTGTTTTTTGTTGCATGTGTTCCTGTCTGTGAGAAGTTTCTTCCTTTTATGCTTCTTTTTGCAGGCCGTTTCTGTGGTGGCACATCTTGTGGGGTTGGTTGTTTGTGGGGATTTTTATTTCTTTAAACTCTTGTACGTTCTGCCAAGGGGCAAGGGCCCACCTGCCAGAAGCCTGAACCCGAAAATAACTGCTTGAGCTCTAAACCTGCAGCCAGGGTGTTCAGAAACAGTTTTATACCAGAAATAATGGTTTGGGATTTGGGATTTACTTGATTGTTGTATTCTCCCCAACCTTCACTTTTTTCCTGAGTGTGATGCTAATGTTGTTTTACTACTTTCATCTTCGATATCCCCAGCACTGAGACAAACCTCTCTAAATTCAGAGGTTCAGGTTTAACCTCCATGGCCCCTCAGCTGGGGTCTGGGTGTGCATGAAGTACTGGTGGGGTCCTGGGCTGGTTAAAGAGCAGCTCTGGACACTGCTTCACCCATCCAGCCTGCGCCTTGGGGACAAGCAGGGGTCCAGTGTGGTGAGTCCCTAAAACTCAGCTGCTCCCCCCTGTCGCCTTCTTTCGAGGGAATTGTTCCTGCAGGGGCAAAAAAGCCTCATGGCTTTTATCCTTTTTTTTGTAACTATTTGACACCAAGGTTTTCTACATTAACACTTTTTTTTGAGAGTTCTGTAACTGTGTGTGTGTTTAACCCTTTGGAAATCTATAGGCGTTAAGGTAAAGCAGACAATAAAGTACACTTCACTTGGTGCTATTGAGCATTTCCTCGGCCGGGGCCCGCGGGGGCTCTGCCCTTGCTCTGGGCGGCAAACACCTCCCGGGGGGGAACAGATCGTTGGCTCCAGGGGTGGGGCTCTCCTTTGCTCTGCAACCCGAGCTAAACGCTGCAGTGCCTTCTGGCCTCCAGCCCGCCCTTGGGGTCCCTCCGCGAGCGCACAGAACGGGGAAGATGGGGGCGGCCGCCGCTGCCTGTGCGCCCCGCCCTGTGCCTGCCAGGCGGCTCCGGCAGGACTCGAACATGCGGTTACTATGGGCCCGGAGGTGCGTTGCCCTGCCTAGCCGCCAGGGGGTAGCAGCTGCCGCGGCACGGCCGGAAGTGGAAGTGCGGGGTCGCTGTGGCCGGCGCGCGAGTCGGTCGCCATGGGCTCGCGGCAGTTGCGCTGGGAGACCCTGGCGGCTCTGCGCGCCTCGGGCAAGGGGCGGCTGAAGTACCGGCGCCGGGAGGAGGTGAGGGTGAGGCCGAGGCCCAGGCCCCGCGGGGACATGCGTCCTGGGGGGCGGCTGAAGGAGGTCCGTGACTCGGCCGCTTTCAGTAGCCCGCGGTCAGGCTCCACTGGCCCTTTCGCACCGACTGAGTAGTTGGGGATTTGAGGGACAGCTACTAGAGGAGAAGGTTCAAGCATCGCGGTTCTGCTGTCCTGCAAATGCAGGGGAGCCTGGGAAAGTGTCGGGAAAAGTGGAAGAAAGGGGTAAAGGAGGTACTGAGCTGTAGGGATGTTTGCAGTGCATGCTCGGGACTGCTGTTTTCTTTCTTGATGTGTTCCATGTTTACCGAAAAGATTTTCTGTCTAGGATATCTTGGAAGGATGCATATCTCCTCTCGAGCTGTCCTCCTATGCTGGCTTGGTCCTGGGCAGAATGGTGGAGCAGTCTGCCCAAGAAACCAGAAGTTCAGTGCCTGAAGAATCTCCTCCCCTCACGAACCAGTCACCACGTCTGGAGAAGATCACTTCTGCTAACCACTCTTCCCCACCTACATCTGCAGAGCCAAGTGAAACCAAGGTAGCTCTGGTTAGGCGAGCATGTGTGAGCAGCTGGGAGACAAAATGTGCTAACTGGCTGCCATAAAGTGTCTGAGAAGAGCTGGGAAACATTTCAGCTTTCTGTAGGATGAACAAGTGGTGATGGAGTTGGTATGTGAAACATCTTCATAGATCAGTGTTTCACAGCAGGCCAAAAGCGAACTCTTTTCCACCATAACTAGGGAGCTGTGTAGCTACATAGATTAGCAGCAAGGGATTTATCTGCTTGGAAGGGATGAGGTCATGGAGTAGGGTCAAGCCTGTTGTAGAGTCTGGGAGTAAGCCAGCAGCTGACTTGTGGAGGTAACAAAGCTGAAGAAGCACCTGAAAAAAAACCCAAATGTTTGTTGCTATACATTAAATTACAACAGCTCCACACCTCCTGATACTGAGCAGCAAAGATTTGCAGCATCTTGGCTTCATTTAGATGTAAGAAATGCATTGTGAAAGAAACATGCTTGTGAAGCAGGAGAGCTGGTACAGGCTGAGGAGAGCCTGAAGGCTTCCTGAAGGATGATTTGAAGTGTAAACCTGCCTTGACTTTTCCAGTGCAACTCCTTCACTGTGTGCAGTGAGAGTGTAGGGAGTCTGTCTGGGTGACAGCCTTTGGGAATGTCCTACAGGCTTTTGGTGAACGCTCCCATTTTAGTGCCTGGGAAAAGTCATTATCCCAACCTCATGTCTGTGCTGCAGGACACTCAGAGTGGTGAGGGTCCACTTCTGGGGGTACACAACTGCTCAAGAATGCTTTGGGTGACTCTTGTCTGTCTCTGTGAAAATAAGTAGAGCAGTTTAGGAGACGTGCTAGGACAGCTGGACCTGTTTTCCCCATGAGGTGCTGATCCTGTACTCCCTCACTGATTTCACCCAGGGAAATGGAGATCTCAGTCCACTGGAAACAGATCAAGAAATCTTTGCAGCAGTTCAACCATCTAAACTTACACAAGTTGAAGGCTGCATTCGGATGTATGAAGAGATACACAGGTTGAAAGCACAGGTAAAAACAAACCCAGGCCACACCAGAAACCCCTCAGGGTGCCTGAGCCACAGCACTGGGCGTGGCAGGAGTGGGACTGTAGCTGATCCTGGGCCTTAGAGAGTGAATGTAGGATGACCCTGAGTAGAGCCTGGTGGCACGCTTGTGCAATGTCATTTGTGGGTTTTTTCTGTCCAAATTTTGGTGCTTTGGCACTTCTGTGACCTGCAGGAGAGGCTGAGGCAGTGGCAGGAGCAACAAGAGAAGATGGTGAGGGCAGCCTATGACCTGGCAAGTGAACAACTAAAGCGCTTCGATGAACTGAGGGAGCTAAAGCAGCATCAGGAATTCCAAGACTTGAAAGAAGTGCTGGAGAAGAGGTGAGATTAGCTCTGGTGTCTTTAAAACACTGCAGCACCTCCTCAGAGTGAGGCTGGGTCATGGTGCCTGGCAGTTGTGTGCTGGTCAGCTGTGCTTGCGAGTCACACCTGCTGCTTCTCTGGCACTGACTGCTAGTGCTTCTCTTGCAGAGCAGATCTCTGGTTGCTGTTGAGTTTCAGTGGTTAGAAAAAGACAATTTCTGACAGTACCTTTAACTTGGCTTATTTTAAAATCAGCTCGTAGTATGTGGTTTGTATTCTGTCTCGTGCACATCTTGACTACGATTTTTTTTGTCTGTTCTGTAGCTCGAAGGAGGCCCAGGGACAGCAAGAGAAGCTGAAGGAAGAACACCGACACAGAGCAAAGGTCTGAGACTTGCAGTAGTTGTCCTTCCTATCAGTCTGTGACTGCTCAGTGGGAGCTGGAAGTGCCACTTGGTTGGTTTGTGTTTGCTTGACAGCCCTGGAGCCAGGATGTGCTGTCTGGTGCTGTCCCAGGCACCCACTGCATTGCCGCGGAAATGCAGCAAAGGCGCACACACATGTGCTGTAGGAGCAGAAAGACCCTGTGAAGCTAAAGTCACCAAGCCAGGAAGGACCTCTAAAGATGGAGCTATTCCACTGTTTTGTGTCTGTGTCTTCCTCCCCAGGTATTAAACCTAAAGCTGCGGGAGGCAGAGCAGCAGAGGCAGCGGCAGGAGGAGCTGGAGCGGCTGCGTAAAGAGGAGGGCCAGGAGAGGCTGCGGCGCCTTTATTCCATCCAGGAGGAAGTGCTGCAGCTGAACCAGCAAATTGATCCTAACTACAGGCACAAAGACTTGCCAAGAATTGACCTTTCTGCATACAGTAATCGTGGCAACCAGATCTGTGGGCTGGTGTCAGGACTCATCCGCACCACAAGTGAGGTAAAGGCTCTGGAGTTGCTCCTGGCTTTGTCGTTTCTCCATAAAGCCTCCTGCAGTTCCTGTCTGTCTTCAAAGGCAGCTCCTTTATGAAGCTGTTAAATAAGGTGCCACAGAAATGCTTTTAGGTACTTGCCCTAGAAAGCATCTGATTGAAAATGGGAATTATTTTCTATGGCACTTCAACTGTTCTCTTGAAAATGGCTTACAAAATGCATGAAGATTTCTACAGGGGACTGAACATTAGAATAATGCAAACTCTTGCTGCCGTGGAGCCCCTCTTTGAGGCAGCCAAAGTGAGTGCTGAGTGCTGAACATGCTGGGATCTGGTACACCCAAGCCTTCATGCAGTAGCTGAGTTTTCTTAAAGGATTTTTTTCTCTGTCTAAAGTTGGGTTACAAAGAAAAAGAGCAGGCTGTGACAGGCTAATGCTGCTTGCACAAGCAGCTCTTTACAGAGGAAGCTGTCGAGGTGCTGCATTGGGGTTCTCTTCACTGTGTTGCAGAGGATGGTTAACATTTGCTGTCTGAGATCTGAGGTCCAGTCACGGACTGACCTTATTTACCAGAACTGTGACACTGTTGCATAAAGGAGCAAAAGGTGCTTTCCCCAAAGAGGACAGAGTGTGTGGTTGGCTCCCAGCCTGGTTGAAGGCTAGTGCTTCAGAAGCTCCTTGCTCTGGCTCTGCAGACAGTGGAAGGTTTATGCTATGTGACCTCCTCTGTTTCTTGTCAGCGAGGTTTCCCCTCTCAAGCAGATGTGGCCAACACAGAGCGAGCACTGCAGGAGATGCGAGGGCTGATCTCCAGCATGCAGCAAGAGATCGCTGCAGCTGTGGAAGAAAAGCAGAGGAGAGAGGAGGAGAAGGAGAAAGAGAAACAGAAAATGTCGTTGAAAAAAGAGCAGATGAAGGCTCAGACTCCTGCCCCTGCGCAGCAGTCAGGGGGGAAGCAGCAGAAAGAAGGTTGGTTTGGCTCTGTTTTGTTGGGCTTTTTCTCTTCCTTCTCTTCCTTCAACACACTTGCTCTTGGCTCAAGGCTGCTTTGGAATCTCCCCCTTGTGACAGCCTGTCTTCCCCTGGGCTTTGCTTTGAGCACAGCCCACAGCATGGGGACAGGACTGCTGGCAGCAAACCTTTAAAATGAAAGTGATGAAGCAAAAATGGACTCTTCTAACTGGAGCAAAACCTGCCCTTCCTAGACAGTGTGCACTGGAACATTAGAGAATGACTGTGCCTCCTTGTGAGCATAGGTGGGTCATGCACAATGAGAGCACACAGGGACAGGCTGCTGGAATGGCTTCCTGCTGGAGAGGCAATGAAGTCTGCATATCCTGCACAGAACCTGCTGAGCTGAAGAAGAGTTCCTGCATAGCTTCCAAACTCATAGCTAATTTACAGGCGTGGCTTTCTAAACTAAACTCTAGGGAAGCAGCACTCATGCAGCTGTTACTTCCTTGCTCTTTTATTTCTTGAGATTTTCCAGAGGTTTTGGATCTTTCCTAGCCTTCTGATACTTTATTTTAAATATCAGGACTTCAAGTTAAGGCAGATGAAAGCACCATGAAGTGGTACCAGCAACTTCAAGATGCTGCTGAGCAGTGTGTTGCTTCTTTCAGTGGACTCAGCAACTGCGAGGGAAACAATGAGGTACGAACAGATGACTGCTGGTGCCAAGGGTGTTGGCTTCATTTCTAGGGGAAAGAGGACAGCTTTCATTAAAAAACAGCTGCAAATTCTAGCTGAGCAGCCTCTGTCAACAGTCTGCTCACCCAGATTACTGTAGTAACTTGTCTCTAAAGGTTTTTGAAGCATTGTGTGTGTTTTTGCTGCAGGTCAAGAAGATAAAGGCAGACCTGCAGAAAGCAGCCACAATCCCCGTGAGCCAGATATCCAGAATATCAGGTCAGGAAAGCACCAGGACTTCCCCCCTGTCCCGCTGAAATGTCTTTGCTGTACAGACTTGAGTGGGACAGAAGACATCTCATGTTTGGATAACTATCCTCACAGCAGAAAGCTGGGATCCATACAGCCCAAGCCTTTGCAGCACACTCTTATGCTTTGAGGTTTGCTGCTTCCCCCAGAGGCATCCTGCTTCACCATTTTTTCATGTCTTCTCTCAGATATATCAGACATGCAGGCCCAGCTGCCTTGCCCTTCAAGTCTGTTTTTTGTGAAGACATAGCCTGCTGAAGGCTTGTCTGCTGCTTCATAATCTGTCTCCATACTTTACATGTTTGCAGGCTCTAAGCTGAGAGAGATTTTTGACAAGATCAATAACCTGCTCTCTGGGAAGTCTGTCCAGAGCGGAGGGCGAGCTGTGTCCGTGACTCAGCATCCACAGGC
Source organism: Ramphastos sulfuratus (assembly GCA_013399055.1). Classification (NCBI taxonomy): domain Eukaryota; kingdom Metazoa; phylum Chordata; class Aves; order Piciformes; family Ramphastidae; genus Ramphastos; species Ramphastos sulfuratus. Next base: position 61,360 of record WBNM01041765.1, read on the forward strand.
TCTGGATTTTGTGTTTTACAAGCTTGCAGAGAAATTTGTGGTGAGGAGAAGCTCTCATTCTTGGGGTGACAAAGGGAACCAATGCTCTGGGGAATTCTGCTGCACAGTGCTCTGCAGCTGCTAAGAACGAAATTGCCAGGTGCTTAGCTTGCATGTTCAAGATGCTTAGAGAAAGTGCTTATGGATTAAAAGCAGTGATGGGACTTGGTTTCTCTCTTCCTGCTCCAGCGCCAAGGAGAAGAGGAAGTAGCTTCTCACCATGATGCAGCCTTCCCCATTGCTGTGGTGGCGTCAGGAATCTGGGAAATACACCCCCGAGTTGGAGACCTCTTTTTAGCTCATCTGCACAAAAAATGCCCCTATTCTGTGCCATTTTACCCTGCATTGAAAGAAGGCACTTCTATGGAAGAGTATCAAAGGTAAATTTGTTGCTGGACTTCCAGAGCTCCAGCTGTGCAAGCCTGAAGGCTACAGTCTCCTGGGTGGACTCCGCTTCTCCCTATCTCTAGTTACAGAGGAACTGGGATGTGCTGGGGATTCACTCACAAGCATGCAGCTGCCCTGACCGTGTTGTGCTGGGGGATGCTCTGTCCTTCAGCTTTGCAAGTGCTGTTTTGCTTCTTCCTCATCTTTCTCAGAGAACAGTTGACAGCCACAAGCTTGATGGAGGGCAAAATGTCCAGCACAGATCTGGCATGAGACAAAACAGTGGCATGTAGGACCCAGGGGGCAGTGTTTGGCCTTGGCAGTTGCCCTGCTACAGTTTGGAGTATCCCTATTCAATGGGCATTAGGCTTCAGGTCAGCTCAGAACCACAGGGACTTAATGAATGTGTTTTGCTGCACTAATACTGGGAGGTCTTCTCATGCCTAGGATACTGGGGTACCAGGTTAAGGACTCAATGGTGGAGGAGCAGGATAACTTTCTGAAGCGGATGTCAGGGATGATTCGCCTTTATGCTGCCCTGATCCAGCTCCGCTGGCCCTATGGAGACCAACAAGGGGTATGTGTGCATGGCCTGACAACTGCAGCCTTCTTACTGTCCAAGGAGTCTCTTCAAGGTGCTTGTTAACTTAAAGTGTGCTGAACTTAAAGCAGCTTATTGTGTACTGTAAGAGCAATGGTCACAACCTTCCGCAGCAGTGCAGTGCAGAGCAGTTTGTAGCACTTCTTTGTGGCACTTCAGGTTTTGTGGGGGGCTGTTGTAAAATAACTTCCTAAAGTGCCTGTTCCGGGAGCAGCCTTTTTTCAGGTGGTGAAACAAGCAGTGGGCAGCTCTTTGTTGCTTTCTAGACACACCCCCATGGGCTGAGCTATGGCTGGCGTTGGCTCGCACAGATGTTGAACATGGAGCCCCTGGCAGATGTGACAGCCACACTGCTCTTTGATTTTCTGGAGGTGAGCCACGGGGGTTACTCATGCTGAGGGAGATCTAGACTGGTGACATTTTGTGTATGCCACTTCTGCTCTTGTGTTTGGTTCCATTTAGGGTTCCTGGTGTTTTAAAAGTAGTCACATGGTCCTGTAGGAGTGAGGTCTGCTAAGAGCCCAAGTTGGTACAGTGTGGTGAGGTCCTGTGGCCACATGCATGCCAGTGCATGCAGCAGAGTGGGTTTTCCCATGATGAATCCACACTGCAGTGATCCAGATGGGGAAATGATTGCAGCATGCCCCAGAAATGCTGTTGGAGAAGGCTGCTGCTTCTGGAGGGAAACTGGAGTGAGAGAAAATAACCAAACGTTGGCAATGAGGCAAAAGGGTGATTGTGGTGGCAGTAATGGGATGGAGAGGATCTTGCAGTATGTGTGGGTAGTTGAATGTCTGGGTGACATATCAAGTGGCTGTCGTTGAAAGGTTCAGGTCTGCAGCCTGGCCTCAGGGTATTTCTCTTACAGGTATGTGGCAATGCTCTGATGAAGCAGTACCGGGTTCAATTCTGGAAGGTGATGGTGCTCCTCCAGGAAGCCTATGTCCCGAGGTAGGGCACCTGTGCTTAGCAATCTGGAATCTGTTTGGTTTACTTTCTGTTTCCTTGGTTTTTTTGGTTTTTTTTGTCCACTGCTGCCGTTCACCCCCTGCCTGCTTCTAAATCACCCCCACCTTCCTGAGCACATTTTGAACCCTCTGCTGTGTCTGCAGGATTGAGGCCATCACCAGCTCTGGGCAGATGGGCTCCTTAATGCGTCTGAAGCAGTTTGTGCAGGTAAAGCAGCTCTTCTGCTTCCCAAGTGGTTTGGTTGGGTTTGGGTTTTTCCCTCTGACACAGCCATCATATTGCAAATGAGGTCGGTGCTGCTTGCAGTGTTCCTGAGAGCCCAGGCCTGACCCTGTGCTGCTGTAACCCATCCGTTTTAACTTCTCAGTTACTGAGTTGCCTTAGTGGCTGTTACAGTGTCAAGCAGCTCACTTCCTCCTTCCCTCACCTCTCCTTTTGCTGACAGGAGTCGTTTGACTGTAAATGAACTTTAGTGAGAGCTGTACAGGTTGAGGAGGACTCTATTGACTCATTCCTGTAACAGCTATTTTTCATCAGTGGTTTGCTTGTTATGTGTTGTCCTGATCAGACAGATGAGGCAGTAACCTCTCTGCAGCATGGTGTTACGCATATTTTCTTCCTGAGAAGGCTTGCAAAACTGCCCAAGACTTGATCACTGAAACTGATTTGGAAATGCTGGCTTGTGATATCAAAGTATGACAGCTTCAGAGTTTTGATTTCACCTCAATGTTTGTACATTTTATTAGCAATGCTTTGGCTGTGTGCAGCAAGAGCCATCAAAACTCCTGATGAGATGCCAAGTCAGAGTTCCTTTCTCTTTGTTCTTTGTCTTTCTCCACTAGGAATGTGTACAGGAGAAGAAAATTTCCCTGCCCACAGGTGCCCTGCAGCCAGCCTTTTGGAAATCATAGGTGGGCTTTTCCTTTCCTCAGATGTCAGTGCCTTCAGACCTGGCTTCCTGTTCAAAGGCAAAGTAGATCTGCTTAGCACAGAGGCATGGGGACACCACAGCCCTGTTAAATCAGGACGAGCTCCTGTTCATTTCATTGCAGTCAAATTTAAGTTAGCATTTCCTTCGAATTTTTATAAATTTTTGTAAAGTAAATCATGGGAGACTGGAGACTTCCTTCATGTGTTTTAATATGTGGAAGGTGTTTCAAATACAGCATCCTGATCAGCCTTCACAAAGAGTCAGTCTCAGAAGTTTATTTCTGTATTTGCTGCATCTGTCTCTTGTGATTCAGTCCTGCTGATGTGCTGCATCCTGTTTGCATCAGCATCTTAGAACCGCAGTGGGCCTGGTGAGGCCTTTTGGCCTAGTGGTGCTGATATGTTGAGTGGAACTTGGCTCCACGAGCACTCTTGATTTGAGAGAATTCAACTCAACTGTTGTAAAAGGTTTACATGGAAAATAGGAACCATGAGGGAAGAGCAGAGCTGCTGAAGCTACAGGAATGCTGTGTCCATGATCCATTGGAGGGGCAGAAGCCAACAGTCCATTTTCTTATTAAACGGTAAAAGAAGTAAGAAATGCCAGCCTGGTGCATTCATCTTGGCACTTTGCTGATGTTCTGCCATCATTTGAGGGGAAATGGCTGTGCTTGGGTGACCTCTGGTGCATTCTGTGAGGCTCTTGTGATGTGAATGGATCCCTTCCTGGCAATCCAAAGGTGGATTTTTCTCAGAACAGTTCACTCTAGAAACTTGTTTACATTAAAATTGGATTTTTCTTTTTAATCTGAAGCCAATGCGGTTTGTTTTTTTCTGTAGAAGAGGGGTGCTCAAGATATCTCTGTCTGCTGGGTGAAGGGGAGGGATGGTGTGCTGTCCTTGAACTGTTTTGGTGGCATCTCAGAAAACGAGCTCCTGAGTTCTAGCAGGCAGTCTGTTATGTCTGCAGCTCCTGTTGCCAGTTCAGGTTAGTATTCTTACCAGACTGTTTTGCACCCTTCCTAGAGGCAGAGCTTGAGGCCATGTGAGAATCTGAATTTGATTTTTGTGTAGTTTTCAAGGTTTCTGAGAAAAGCCTGTAACCTGCACCTGGGAACTCACGCTTTCAAACCCTGTAACCTTGGCTTTTAAAATGTGCTGGTAAAGAAATTCATGCTTAGTGTACACATTTTTGTAAACTAATTCTTTAGACAGGTGTTAGTGCTGGTGGTGGTTCTGGGGTGCTGCCAATCCCCTTCCAGTGTCCTGCCATATAGGACTGAAGCAATAGACTTCAGTGTGGGGATGGAGTTCGTGCTCGGGTTATTTAGACTAGGGGGAGAGGTTTTAATGATGTCTTGCTTATCTACACTTGTGATGGAGACTCACCTAGGTAAGGGGAATTTGATGCTGCACAGATGTGGCACAACAGCTTCTGCTGACAGGTACTGGAGCTTTCTGACATTCGCATAGGGGGCGGACAGAACCGCCTATGTCTCTGAATAACAAACATATCCTTCTCTGCCCTGGTTAAGACATAAAACAGTAAGAATTTCTAATTGGACAACAAGTGCACACTTCAAAAGAGCCATAATAAATCTGTTTAGTTCCAGATGTACTTTAAGGCTGCAGTCACTGTTTGCACCAGCAGCTGACTCCCGTGCTGCTATTCCGTGTTTGGTCACTTAGTTTGGAATCTAGGCCGTTTGCCATGATGAAGAGGCAGTGCAGAGAAGGGCCCTGTGTGTGTGTTCATTGCGCTTTCATCTGAACATTTGTATCCAAGATGACAAAGGAGAGCATCTCTTGTGCACTCAGGATGAGATGCATTGAAATCCCTGTGAGTCACTCTTTGCCTTGGAGACCACAGATCCAGGCAGTCTCGCAGGTCGCCATGCAATGTCACTGCAAGTCTGCTTTTTCCATTTAAGTACTTTGATGAAAGAAGGTGTTATTAACTCGAAAATCACTCAAACCCACTCAGCACTTTGAGCCCATCAAGTTCCTGCTGCCTTACCAGGCCTCTTTTCTAAAACAAGCTAAAATTAGGCAGTAGTGTAGAACTTTGCTGTGCCTATTTTAAACATCTAGTTTCTACTAAAGGCTCATTTGCCTTTGAATTTATGCATCAGCTCTTCAAGGAAATGCTCTTGACAAGCCTTTGCAGCCGTTTGATGCCCTGCCTTGCCAGGCTCCTTCATGCCCGTGCCACCGCAGGCTGCTGCAGAAGGGGCTGCTTTGGAAAGGATCGATGGCTTGCAGCTGCCGAGGCTGGCCGCTGAGTGAAGCGGCAAAACCTGGCCCCGTTCTCTCCGCCCTGCGGGCCCCGCAGCTCAGGCTTTCCGGAGCCCAGACCCACCCTGGCGTGAGGAGCAGGGCGCTGGAACCAGCAGCCGCTGTGCTGCGCGGACCTCGTAACCAGCTCCGCAACCCAGCGGGTGCTTTGGTTCGTGTTTGGGGCTGCTCACGGAAGGGTCAAAGCTGGACCCTCGGTGCTGCTGAGGGGAACAAACGCGCGGAGCCCCGCGACCTCACCCGCACCACCATGCCCTCCGTCTCGGCTCCTTCCGGAGTCGCTCGGCATTTTCCGGTATGGCTCGGCTCGCTCCGGTACTCGCCTCAGAGCTCGGGTGCGTGAGGCCCTCCCCCACCCCCGTTTCCGATTCTCTCCGACGCCCTTCGGTCCTTTCCGCCAATCGGGAGACGGCTCGGCATCGCTGACGTAATCTCCGGCTGCCTTATAAAATGCGAGCGCAGGCGACACTTGGTGTCCGTGGCGAAGGGCGCGGAGGCGGCGGGAGGGAGCTGCGCACCAATTCGGTGAGGCGCCGCGCTCGCCTTTGTCCGACCCTGCTCGGGTGGAGAGGAGCCCCCGCCGCGTTCTGCCGCTGCCGAGACAGGCACAAGGGAGCGCGGCCCCCTGGGCCGCGGGGCGGGCTGAGGCCGGCTCTGCCTCCTGGGGCTCCCCGAGGCGCCTCGGCGGCCTCCACTGCTGCTGCAGGGGTTCTTACCGCGGGCGGTCGCATAGCTGGGCCTCGGGGGCGCCTGGCATGTCCCCGCGGTCCTGGAGGGGAGGGAAGAGCAGGGGAGAAGCCGCGGACGCGGCGCGGATAAAGGGCAGGCGGTGGAGAGCGGCGGGATCCGCCCTGGGCAGCCTCGACCTGCGGCAGGAATTCCATTCAGTGCCCTGGGGAGGGGAGGGCAGGCAAATTGCGGAGCTGCGGACAGAGGCCCCGCCTGGCTCGCCCTTCCCTCTCTCCTGTCCGGTGAGGGTTGCGGTGCAGCCCTGCCTCCTGCCTAGCGGGGCGGGGGCGCGGGGAGCTCGGCACCGCAGCGACCCTGCGGAGGGGAGTCCGTGACAGCAATGGCTTCCCTGCGCTCGCCAGCCGAGCCCTGGCCAAGGTCAGGAGATGCAGCAAAGGGTGTGAGAGAGAGAAGAAAAGAAGCCGTCGGGGGTTGGGCGCTCAGCGGCGGCTGCAGAAGCCTCTGCTCGGCGAGCTGGGTGTCTGAAACGAGCACGGCCGCGGCGTGCCCACCAGAGTTGGCCAGACACGGGAAAGAAATCCCCCGATCCGTGTCCCTCTCATAGATGTGTCAGATGACTATATAGGTCAAGCACCACGGTTTCCTTCATGAAAGGATCAGGATTTCTTCCTCCCCTCATTAACGCCGTTTAAAACATTTAACAGCAAGCCGTGATAGCAGTGTTCTTCCCGCATAGACCTTGCCTGGCTGCAGTCGTGTAAATCTGTATTACTAAATCCTAAATATGTAGCAGGAAGGTGATCATTTGCCCTTATAGTTTAGGAAAAGTATAAGCAGTTGTCTCTACGTTTTTTCTAGCAGGTCCACGTTGGCTGTTTGGGATTTTTGGTAGCTGTTTTGTCACGGACCAGCTGCTCGTTCCAGCTAAACGTACGTGCCTCCCCAGAAGCCTCTCATGCATATTTAAGCAGGTTCTGAGGAGCAGTTGTCCGGCGATGGTGAGGGAATGTGGTGGGGCAAGCAACCAAAAAGCCCCACTCTGCCTGTATCTTTCTGGAAAAAGTAGAATCCTCTTCCTTTTGGCATTTAATTTGCAGCAGAGTGCCAGAAGATTCCAATGACTGTGTTCACTGAAAGGCCTTGGTCAGGGATTCACATTTGTTCAAAACAAATTTTAGATCCCAGTGATTTTTATGCATTGCAGTGCAGTGAGTTCTTCCATGGAATCTTCATTTGCCGTGGCGTATGAACCATGCAGAGAAAATAACAGACAAAAGGCTGAATGTTGGGGTGATTTCTGCTGCATTGTGTGCAGAAGCTGTGACTGAAGGAATGGAAAATGCTTGCACCGAGGCAGCAGGGCCTGTTGTTCACAAGAAGTGATTTATTCCCCTTCCTGCTGGAATCTTGTCGGACCAAAATGGAAATTTTGTTTGACAATCAGGGTTAGGTGTTATGCTTCTGTGAGATCTGTAGCTGATGAAGTTAGCAACCATATTTGTGGTGTTTGGTTTTTTTTTAGTAACAAAAAAGGATAGCAAGAATGAAAAAAATCTTGAACATGAAAAATTGGCACTTTAGCTTTTTTAACAGATTTTTCTCTGCATGGTTAGAAGGTAGGAGAAGCCTTAAATCTGTGGAGACAGGGTGGCACCTCTTGGTGTGAAATTCCTGTTCCTTAACTACTGCATTTATAACTAACGCCAATAACTTAATGCTAATAACTTTGTATTTTAGCTCCCATATTTTTGTCTGCTTGATGTATTCATGGGTTTGTTGTTGTTTCAGCCATAAATACATTGGGTCTGGGGGGACAACTAATTGCCTGGAGCAAATAGGAATTCCTCTTTCCTTTTCTGCACTGCACATTAGTGTAATGCGTGAGTTTGCTTTTTCCATGGCCTCTGGAACGTAGACAGCAGAGATGGGGTGGAGCAGACTGCAGATGTTGTGGACGGAGATTGCCAAGTGTAGCCCAGCACTGTGCTCCCATAGCTGTGATGGAATAGAGGGACAAGCTGCCTCCTGACCCACTGCAGCTGAGACACTGAGCTGTGCAGAAGCCACCAGAGAGATGCACCAGCTTCAGCTGGCACAGGAGCATGGCACTGCAGCTGTCTGGGAACCCTTTGGGAATTGCAGCCTGCTGGGGCAGATGTGGGCTGAGGCCACGTACAGCTGAGAACTTGGTAGGTTAGTGCAGGATGAGCCATCTCAAGACACGCTTCTGACAGCAGCTGCTTGGCCACTCTTTTGCTGTGGTAGCTGGAAGCAGACATCTTTGTAGATGTTCATATTCAAAACCTTCTTACTGACCGTGGCTTTAAATCAAGCCACCACCGCGGCTGGTTATGCTGCAGCAAGAGGCACCATTTGCCACAGCCAGGTAATTTACTTTTTGTTTCGACCTAGTGTACTGTGACAGAATATGCTGGGGGAAAAGCCAGTGCCGAAGCCTTGTCCTGACGCTAGTCCTTAGCTGTTATCTTGACTTCCCCTCCCTTCCAGGCTCTGCATTCCTGCATCATGTTGTCATCATCTCCTAAAGTCAAAGTCCAGGTATTTTTCCGTGCTGCTTGCAGTGTCATTGCCATTGGTGCCTGCCCTGGTTGCAGTGACCTCTCTGTAACAAAAATTCAGTTCTCTGGCAGTTTGCCTTTGTGGCAGATGCCTCACCTGTACTTCAGAGCTGCATCTGCTCTGCCTTTCCTTTAGCGCTTTGGATTTCCTAGTTGGTGTCTGTGATGCATGGTGTGAACACTTTGTAGCTGTAGTTCAGTGTGGTTGGGTTTTGATGTGGATTCATTTTTGAAGAGATTTTTGCTTTAAAGAGTACTTGAGTAGTATATTTTTACTTAGAACCTGTGGTAAGATTCATGCTGTGTAGAACATTCTGCATTTGCAGGGGGCTTTGGTTCCTGATAACAGATTGATAACTCTTCTGTTGTGGTGCGACTGTGGTGCTTGCCCTTCAGTGCTGGTAAAGTAAACGAGTGTGTGGCCAGGCTTAGCTGGGTAAAACAAGCAACTGGGTTTTATTTGGAAATTATAGTAATGTAAATGTTTATACTGCAATTGAAGTGAAAGCAAAAAGATAACAAAGGGGAGAGGAAAATATTGGGGTTATCTGGATCCTATCACCTGGAGTCTGCATTTCTGCAATGCAGAAAAGGTAATTTGCTTTCTCAGGAGCCTCAGCAGAGTGCAGCCCTTGCCAGCCCTGCATAGATTTAGCAAAGCTCTGTGCTGATAAAAAAACAAAGCCAAAACCCATCTTACATATAAAGGCACCGAATTCAGATAGGCAATTCCTCTGCATTTGAATTTTAATGCTAAATTCCTAGAACTGAGCAGGTCTTTATTTCAGATCTGCATAGCTGGAGCTGTGCATGGAGCCTTCCGTCCGCCTTAGCCACAGCTTTGCTCCCTGCCCTAGTTTGAGCATAATTTTGCCTTTTTTTTTTTTCTTTTAATGGTGCAGTTTCTTATGTCGCTGTAATGCCTCTTTCAGTCTCTGGCTTGTCTGAATTCTGCCTGTGCCATGCTTAGTCCGTACAGGTCTACAGCACTAAGGAGAAACTTGAGCACCTCTTGGGTTGTGTACTGCAGCACTTGACCTGGTTTTCTCGCTTCAGTTTGCAGAGGTGTGGGGCTGTGGGTGACCTTCCCTAACAGAACCAGGAACGTTTGGACACAGGTTCTGCTGTGTGGAGCCCACCCTTAGCATTTCTTTGTTTTGTTGATGTAAATTCATAAGCCAAGAGAGCAGGCAGTGTTGGTTTAGAATCTCCTGATTATGCTATATGATCTGACCTCTTCAGTTACTGCTTTGTAACACAATATGCTCATGCTGCTGCCTTCGCAGGAGAGAGTGCTACCCATACTCTCCAGGTGGATTCTTTTATCTCCTTGCAGCACAGGGACTTGCTAACCTAGCACTAAACCAGGCAGTCTTGGTGGGCTGTGCTTGAGGCGTAGGAAGCAGTGTCCGTCTTCCACAGAGCTGTGAGGAAGCCGCCAATGGGAGAAATGAAAGGTGGAAAGAATCTACCTCGTTCCTTCCTCCCTCCTTTCCTTTTGATGTTTTTTTTCACATCCAGTATTAGAATTCAAATTACTCCTCTTTAGAAAGATCAGCGATCCATTCCCGTTCCCCACGAGGCAGGCAGGAGGGAAAAGCCAATGTCAGCTCTTTCGACAAGCCTCAGGATGTGTTGTGTGATGAATGCAGCAAAATGCATCAGGCTGCTCGCGTGTGTGCATGCTGGGGAGGGTGTCTGGAGAGGGAAGGGAGCTGGTACTGCAGGCTGCCGCTAGGGTCACATCTGCTAAGTGCATGGAATGCACTCCAGGACTTGTCTTAACAGTGACTCTCTTACTGTGCTCTTAGCCAGGGATCTTTGTGCTGCAGCTGCTTGCTTTTGCAGGGAAATGAGTTGAATTCTTCAAGTGTCATTTTTAAGAACAATTGGATGCGTTCTGCATCAGAGCTTCTCGGCTGCTGAGAAGGTGTTTTGTTAAGGGAAGTGCTGGCAGCTCTTCTGTGCCTGCCCAGCAGCACTGCTGTAGCTCCAGTCCACCCGACCTGAGTGAGGCTGCTGACCGCATTGCTGTGTCTGAACACCTGCAGCTGGCTGTCCCCGTGCAAATGCCAGTGTACCACAGAGTGCCAGGTTGGAAGGGACCCCAGGGATCATTGGTCCAGCCCCATGCACAACTTGTGCATCTGGGGAGGGCTGGTCATTGGACATGGAAGGGTGAGAGTAATGAGTTAGGTTTAGATGAGGCCATTTGGTCTTAAATTGACTTTTCTGCAGCTTTTTTAAACTGACCAACAGCCACCACTGATTGTTTATTAGTGAGACAGAGGCTGACAGGTGACTTTCTGAAGTTAGCCTCACCCCATGGGGGTACAGTGGCAAAGGCCTTCAGTGAGGCCCTGTTGGCTTGGGGACATCTCGGCTCTGCCCCTGCCTTGGCTGTGTGGGAGGCCAAAGCTGTGGGCTGGAGCTGGCTGGTTTCTGGAAGGTTCTGTATTTCTGCCCTTATCGGGCAGCACAGGCAGCACTGGGAGGGCCGTGCCCACGGTGCCGTGGGGACGTTGTCGGGTGCCCAGGACAGGGACACGGATGCTTATCTGGGGCTGGGCAGCTGCTGCCAGCCCAGCAAAAGCCACTTTACAAACGCAGAGCACTGCTGCCCGGGGGGCATCCTGTGTGCCCTCACACGCTGGGTCTGCGGCAGGAAGGTTTAGAGAGCTCTCGGAGAGCTGCTTTGTGCCCAAGGGCAGTTGGGGCGCAGAGGTGCCAGGGAGCTTGCACCGTGCTGCAGCATCCATGGCTGCCCCGCCCCGAGCTGCCAGTGCCTGCCAGCAAGGCACAGAGGCTGACGTCGGCTGCTCTGGTGCAGGAAAGAACAGTCTATTATTGCCGGAGCAGAGCACTTCTGCTAGAATGGACTGGCCCCACTCACCGCGGGCTGAAAGGAGCCTTTCTCCCGGCCAGCGCCGGCAGAGCGCCGAGCCAGGCCCTGCGGCTGCCGCCGCACCCGGACCTGCCGCCGGGCCGAGCCGCGAGGAGGTCTCCTGCCTGGTTCGCCAAGGTGTGACAGTAACGCGAGTGGCGATTTGCACAGTTAAAGTAATCGAATGATTTACGCAATTTAAAATCTCTCTGACTGTCGGGGTCTTCTGGACATCGTCAGCAAAAGGCTGTCCAGAGGCTTGCTGGGGTTTGTTTCCTGCCAGCAGGGAGCCAGCAGCGGCTCCGCGGTGCCCTTGGGCCAGCTCCCACTATGCGACTGCTCGGTGCAGTTTGGAAGAAGTGGGGTTGGAATCCAAACACAGTGTAACAGGAAAGGAAGCTCTTAGCAGCGATGTTGTCTCCTGGAGGTAAAAGGCTGTTTGAAACAGGGCTTGGAGGAACATTCGTGGGAAGACAGCTCAGGGCCTGCTCAGGTTATGCTCAGAGCTCTGATCTTTCAATATTCCACTGATCGAGTGGGCCCTTTGGTGCCGCTGCCAGGTGAAGCCTGTGCTAGAGCCTGCACAGGCCGCTTGGGTCTGGGACTTGCCCTTGCTTGGCAGTGGCGAGCGAAAGGCTCGGGGCAGGAAGCAGAGCTGAGTTTTCTCGCCTGCCTTCAGCTGCCGCAGTGTAGCTGCGGCTCAGAACTCAGGGAGCGGTGCCTGCTGCTGGAGGCATTGTCCTCTGGCAGGGCGAGGCTGCTGGCAGAGAGCTCGGGAACGTGGGAATTTGCCCTGTGTGCCCTTTCATCAGATGGTCCTTTACAAATGCTCGGAGCCCGAAGCAGAGACTGCCGGCTGCTTTTCGGCCTGCGCAGCTCTCCTGCAGTTCCCTGCCTGAAGGAGGCCTGAGGCTGATGGCTGAGAACCATTGAGTGTCCTGCGTGCTGTAAGGAGTTGTGCGGGTTGGGCGCTGTCGCAGGCTGGGCTGCTTCCCACCGTGGGTGGGGCCGGGGAGCACTGCCTTTAGCTGGGTGCCGCCAGAGTCGTGGCAGAAGCACAATGAGGTGCAGGTGTACACACTTGGTACATGCAGTCACTAATTGCATAACCGTTCGTGCAGGGGGCGTTGGATGCAGCAGCTGCTCGGTCTGTAGAGTTGTCCAGTGGGTGGGTAAATATCCCAGCCCTGATGACAATGCTGATGCTGCTTTCTGACTTTGTGCTGCAGTTCTGCTTGCAAATCAGATTGCTGCCTGGAAGTTCAGGAACTGAAAATTCGAGGTTATCCTGATTTTAACAGAAAGGAGATGAGCAGAGCGGCAGTTCCTTGTTCAGTGGGGACAAGAAGAGGTTTGGGTGTGTGAAGGGCTGCACAAGGGATTCCAGGGGAAGGAGTCCCTCAGGATTTCCAGTTTTGTGGAATGCTCCTTGGATGACTCCTCCCAAGGTCAGGGCTGTGCAGTGCTGTGAGCCTCTGCATCGGCTTGGGAAGGGCTCTGCAGGGAGTGGCAGAGGCTGCTTCTGCCTCCCTTAGCTGAGAGAGCAGAGAGCTCTCACACAGAGATGTGGGCATGCATAATGCATGGAGCTGTGGGGCCAGCTGGCTGCTGTAACTTTAGTTATCTCCATTGAGGAGTTTAAATAAAATGTTTCCAGATTTGATCTGTGGTACTAGGAAGGTTTTCTGTCAGTATATCCATGTGAGTTAGTGTGCACAGAAACGCTGCTAATGCTTGCACTGGACACTTGCTTGCCCCCTTGGAGGTGCTGTGGCCTTTATATGACTGCAGTTGTATTTTTCTGAAACAATCAGGTGCAAAATGTCCTTGTAAATATTTGTTACCTGCTTCTACAAGCCTGCTCTTATCTATTTATCCATAGAATATTTACATTTTCCATACCTAGCTGCCCACAGGGTAAGGCTGTAAGCAAACTGCGTGGAAGTCTTAAGGAAGCAGGATCTCCTCCTGCCCTGCCCTTGTTTTCCAGCACAAACAACATGGGTGCTTTTGGCTTTCAGAAAATGGATCCAAGTGGTGTAAAGGTGTTGGAAACAGCAGAAGATATCCAAGAAAGGCGTCAGCAGGTTCTGGACCGTTACCACAGGTTCAAGGAGCTGTCTTCTCTGAGGCGCCAGAAGCTTGAGGATTCCTACCGATTCCAGTTCTTCCAGCGCGACGCAGATGAGCTGGAGAAATGGATCCAAGAGAAGCTGCAGATAGCATCTGATGAAAATTACAAAGACCCAAGCAATCTGCAGGCAAGTCCTGCTGCCAGCTTCTGTTCCCCGTGTTTGGAATTCCAGTGCGCACCAGGGCAGCTGGGACAGAACCAACACGAATGGAACTTGGGCTGGGGCTGGTGAGGAGAGATGGGTGCAGATAGCCATGGCTTGCAAAGAGCTTTTCAAAAGCCTGGGTTCTTTGCTAGCGTAGCTGGAATGTTTCTGATAATGGGGCAGAGGCTACATCAGCACGGAAAAAGCTACTGGCTGTAGTGTAAAACCAGCTCTGGTTAAGCCCAGGAGGTGCTGGACACTGGCTCTCTAAGTAAATGTGAATTAAGTGTTACTGTTTCTACAAAAAAGACATTTGTAGGATATAAACTCACATGGGTGGGACTAACTGATGGTTTTCTGGTTGTTTGGACACTCCAGTGTACAAAAGCAAACAAAACCAGGAGATAACTAAAACTGGGCTGTTGGAATGCGCCTGTGAGCATCTGATGCAGCAGGAGCTCAGCTGTTCTCCTGTTTGTTTGGCCATGCTGGGTGTGCACAAAAGACTCCAAAGAATGTCACGCTGGGAAATGTGGAGGAAGGCTGAACACCAAATCTCAGTCACCTCCTTGGATGTTTTACTTGCAGGGGAAGCTGCAGAAGCACCAAGCCTTTGAAGCTGAGGTGCAGGCCAATTCAGGGGCTATCGTCAAGTTGGATGAGACTGGGAATCAGATGATCAATGAAAGTCATTTTGCATCCGAAACCATACGAGTGAGTATTTAAACTTCTGTTTTCTTTTTTCTTACCCCTTGCAGGCTTTTCCTTTAAACACTTTATTGCAAATCCCATGGACAGCTCTATATTCTAAACCACTCCTTAAACTTGTACAGGTGCTCAATTAATGAAATCACAAAGCAGTTTTTAAAGCTTACTGAGATTTTCCTCTTTCGTGAGCACACTGTTCTGGGATCCAACTCTGAGGTGAACTATGCCATGTGGGGCAGTGTCTGAGTGATGATGATTTTGGAAACCTCATTGTGACCAGATAATCTTTGCTTTGGAGTTGGGTGGTTTTAAATAATGCTGTGCCTGAGGTGCTCAGTAGAAGCTGTTCCTCATGTTCTGCTTGGAGTGGTAATTTGCTTTTCTGTGGTTCAGTCCTTCACGCCTTACCGGACAGCGCAGCGCCCGATAGTAACAGCCACCCAAGTTGGGTCCCACATACGAGTAGGTGAAACCGCTGGCTGTGCAGTGCAACCTCCTCTTGCAATTCCTCCTCGCTCCCTTGTCTGACAATTTGCCCTGCCCTTTGGGCAGTACTAAGAAATGATGTGAGCTCTTTCCTCCCTTGGAACCTGCCGAGCCAAAGGCTCTAAATGGGTACCCACCCATGCGGGAAGTTCAAAAGTTGCTCTGGTGTGACTTTCAAGTTTCAGATCTGGGTGAGCAAAGCCTTACAGATATGGGTGGGGCAGATACTTGCCTGTTTTGCAAGTTGTGTGCCTGTGTGGGAGTGAGAGTTTTCTTTTAATCGTCATAAAAGGTTGCTTCCAACAGTTTTGAAGGGCAGAGTGCAACCGGAGAGAGACTCAATATTAAAAGTAGTAATCTCTCCTAGTATCTCAGTATTACATTACTTAATGTTTGCTAAAGACACTGACTGGTAGTGCCAAGAGAAATGGAGAAAATGCTGTCAAGTTCCACAAAGCTGACTTGGAACAAGATGTGCTGTCTTAAAGACAAATCCCAAAATGCAGACGAGAGGCATTTGTTGGGAGTTAACTTCATGCAAAAGGCAGAGCGTTTGAAGGGGAGAGCAGAAGATTTTTGGTCTGACTTCACAATAGTATAGAATTGAACTTTATCTCAAAATGTTTTCCTCTAGTCATGTAAACATAGCTGTTTGATAGCTTCATTAACACCCGGAGTGTAAACAGTTCAATAATCCCCAAGTGTGAGGTACTTCACTTTCCATGATTCGAAAACTAAAGACTGGAGATGAAATGATGAGGTTTGTCCTCCCTTTGTCTGCAGTGAGGGTCAGGATGTGCAGCCTTCTGTTCAGGAAGGGAATAAATCCAATCCCTGATACGGGGTTTTGATAACCAGATCCTGTTGTTTTAGACTCGGCTGCAGGAGCTGCATCGACTATGGGAGTTACTGCTGGAGAAGATGAGGGAGAAGGGAGTCAAACTGCTGCAAGCACAGAAGCTGGTGCAGTACTTGCGGGAGTGTGAGGATGTCTTGGACTGGATCAATGACAAGGTGACTCGTTACCTGCCTTCACTGTGTCCTTCTGGTCAGCAGGTAGCCACAGGAGCCTGTACAGGCACCTACGTGTTCTATTTACCTCATTCTCGGTGTCTGAGTAGTGGACAGGCAAAGTCCTGGCTCCCTTCTGCAGCCACAAAAACAGGTACTAGTCTAAGAGGAGGCCAACATCTGGGAGTGCTTAGTTCAACACAAGCAATTCTTCGCTTTGAGGAGGCCTTCCTGTTTCTCACAGGAATCCAGTTCCCTGGAAGGGAACTCTAAAGCCTGTGAAAGCAAAGGGTTTTTATGAATGATCTGCTGTGAGAGGCAGCTGCCAGAGCAGCCAGCAGCATGTGCATGCAGCGTTACCTACCACTGGCATATCAGCAGGAGTGTGCTGCACATGTGAGCTGCAGGAGAGCTGCCGGCTCTTGGCTCTCTGAACTCTGAGGAAACAGACCACAAACCACACTGTCAAGAAGAAAAAGCCACAAAACAATCATCTAAGTTTTTTTAATGATGACTTTCTGGTTTGTGTCACTGGGTTCAGTCTGCCAACCCTGCATGACTGTTACTGCGTGGGAGGGGGCACTTCTCATGAAGGGCTCCTGCACCAGAAGCCTACAACAAATGCTCATACATCTGAGAGTGTAAACAAGTTCTGGTCTGGATGTACTCTGAACCAGTGTGGGCAGGTGCTGTGTGGTGTTCAGATTTTTGTCATTGAATTGCTGCAGCAGTGACCATCGCGCAGAGGGCAGAAAGCTTAGAGGAGAACTAGTTGTATTCAATAACTTGAGTTGATGAAAACAAGCAAGGTAGAAAAGCTACCCTTAGTGATCTTGCAGGTTTTCTACAGTAATGGATAGGTGTGGGGGGAGTGTAATTTGATGGAGGAAAGCTTGCAGTTCTAAATCTTACTTTAAACTCAGTGATTGTAACTGACCTTCTCAGAATTAGGACAGTTTGCCTCCTGGTCTTCAGTAGTGATTTCCTGTCAGGCATACTGACATTTCCTTTTTGTCTCCTGATGTGCTAGGAGGCAATAGTGACCTCAGAAGAGCTTGGGCAGGACTTGGAGCACGTTGAGGTTTTGCAAAAGAAGTTTGAAGAGTTCCAGACAGACCTTGCAGCTCACGAGGAAAGAGTAAATGAAGTGAACCAATTTGCTGGCAAACTTATCCAGGTAAATACTCCTGCGATGGAAGCCTCTTTTGCACGTCTGGTTTTACACAGCTACCTTTCGTCTGCAGCTGCTTCTTTTGCCCCTGGTCTGGTGGCAGATCCTTAAGCTTTACTCTGCATGTGCAATCAGGTTTAGTAGATCTTCTAAAACACACATCCCTGCTTACTGCAGGGAGCTTGGACCTTTAGAGGTCTCTTCCAAACCAGTGCATTCTGTGATTCTCATCTGAGGCTTCATAAGGATGGAGACAGGGCAGGAAGTGTTGCATTCCAATGGAAAAAAAGATCCTGTTTACAGCCCTCTTCCCACTGAGTAAGCAGTGCAAGGGAAAAGGAGGCTGCTGCAGGAGTATTGAGTGTTTACACAGAGAGGTTTCAGGGAAGCTATTGAATGGAGTAATCATCTGGAAAGTGCAGTAATGACAAATTGATCTCTTGGGAACCAGCTGTGTTTCAAGGCTTTGTCGATGACTGTGGAACCACAGAACATATGAAAAGAGCATTTTTCTTTTCCTCACTAGGAGCTACACCCTGAAGAGGAACTGATCAAGTCCAAACAGGATGAAGTAAATGCAAGCTGGCAGCGTCTGAAGGGACTTGCCCTGCAGAGGCAAGGGAAACTCTTTGGAGCAGCTGAAGTTCAGCGCTTCAACAGGTACAAGCTTGGCTGGATCTGCTGCAGTGCTGGAATATTTGTGTGGAGGTTTAGTGATGCACTGAGCTGTGTGCAGAAGTATGAGATCAGCTACTGTTGTCTGTTATGGTTTTGCTTTAGTATTCCTCATGACGTGTTGAATGAGTACCTCGTTGTCCTGCAGCTGCCTTAGAACGCTCATCTTTTTCCACACTTGGCACTTGTACATGTTCCTTCTAATTGCGGTTTTGCTTTTCTTTCCTATGAGGGCTTTTCCTCCCCTTTTTCTGTCCTGAGTGTCAGCCCAGTTGTCCTGGGGAATCTTTGGGCAGTGTCTTTCTGTCCTCATTTCCATTGACAGCATTCTGAGATTAGCTGTCATGAAGCTGGAGAAGGGTCCAGGCTGGGAAACAGACCTGCTGAGTGCTGGTGCTCAGTGGTGCTGTAGGTCCTTGTTCAGAGCTGCTGATAACACTTTTAGGTTTCTTGAGACTTAGGTTTTTGGAGGTCTGGGGGTCGCTGCTGTTTTGGAGGGGTAGTGTAGTTTGGTTCAGGTTTTCTGTTCGTTGTGTTTTTAAGGGTGACTGCAGTTGGCTGCACTCCTTAGGTCTGGGTTTCTGTGCCAGTACATCTGGCATGCATGCAGGAGGACATCCTGCTTTTGCCCTGTTCCCATATGAGACAGGCTGCTTTCAATCTCTGTGCTTTGTTTTGAAGGGATGTGGATGAAACAATCAGCTGGATTAAGGAGAAAGGGCAATTGATGGCCTCGGATGATTTTGGCAGAGATCTGGCCAGTGTGCAGGCTTTGTTGCGCAAGCACGAAGGGCTGGAGAGAGACCTTGCGGCTCTGGAAGACAAGGTACCCATAGGGATGCTCTTCACCTATGGTTTAAACCAGGTAACCTACTTGTAAAAGGCCAGAAACTCACTGCCTGTTGCTGCCCAGGTGAAGGCCCTGTGTGCAGAAGCTGACCGCCTGCAGCAGTCCCACCCCATCAATGCCTCTCAGATCCAAGTGAAGCGTGAGGAGCTGATCGCCAACTGGGAGCAGATCCGCACCCTGGCAGCGGAGCGCCACGCTCGCCTCAATGACTCCTACAGGTGGGGCACTGCTGGCCTGGCATCACCTTTTGCCTTAGCTGGGTTGGGCAGAGAGCTCTTGGGAAGAGAAGGGGATGCTGGTGTGGGGTGATCCTGGTATTCGCAGAGGCAGCAGCAGTGGCTGTGGTGAAAGAAACATTGACATTAAATGTTACATCTTTGAGTCAGTTACAGAAAGCGACATCTAAGGGCTGTTTGCTTTGTCCTCCCATCTGAGTGAATGCCTGCCATTCGAAGGGCTTCATCTGGCTGGTTTAGTTTGGGTGGGGTCTCTTTAATACACATATAATGAATCTTTTTCCTGCAGAGCCCTTGTGGCCGTGTGAGGGCTGAAGTCCAGTGTGCTCTTTGCTGTGTTGTCCTAGACTGAACGAAGTGCCCATTGCTGTCACAGCTGCTTTGTGGCTATGGCATGTCTTCATTCCACTTTGGCTTTGTACTCGCCTGCTTGTCCATGGAACATGATCTCTTAGATCCCTCTTAAGACACATTAAAAGGAAACTTAGCCCAATATGGTGGTTAGGTTACATCCTTTCTGGTCTTGTTATTCTGCTGTTTGTTCCCTTCCATGAGGCAGGATTTGTGGTGGTGGAGACCCACACAAGTAGTCATTCTTCCTTTGCCTCCCCTGTCATCACTTCTTCACATCAACAGCAAAGTTAAAAAGGAAACATCAGCAGATCCCCTTCGCTGATCAGTGACTGTAAAGGCTGCTGAAGGGAACCTGAGATTTGGCTCGCTTGGTGTTTTAAGGCTGAGACCTGCACAGCCCCCCTCCCCCCCCCCCCCCCCCCAACTGTGATGGTTGTGACAGGAGCAGTCTCATGGACTATCCTGGATCCACTGTGCTTGAGAACCATCTTCTGTTTGCTTCTCTTCTCCTCACAGAAGCTTGCAGTTAGTAAGCTCCTTTTACTCTCAGTGTAATTGATGTGCAAAACAGGTCTGGGAGAAACTGATTTTGAACCCAGCATTTTCCTAGCTCTGAAAGGCTTCTTTTGACTGAGAGCAGACTTTGGTTATTTAACATTCCAATTGCATCTTGGGCCTTGTTTTGTCTCTACCTGGGGAACAGCTTTTATGTTTGTAACCCTTTCTTTGGGGTAAGGACAGAGAAAATATGCCAGCAAATTCTTCCCAGCTGCCTACCCTTTGTGTTTTGCTCTCCTCAGGCTGCAGCGCTTTCTTGCGGACTTCCGGGACCTTACCAGCTGGGTGACTGAGATGAAGGCTCTGATAAATGCTGATGAACTTGCCAATGATGTGGCTGGAGCAGAAGCCCTTCTAGACAGACATCAGGAGCACAAGGTATCATGGTTATACAGCCAAAGCCAGTCAGCAGCCCTCAACAATTGATTTGTGTGTCTAAGGCAATCTCTAAGCCAGAACTGCTGATGCTATGTTACTGGAATCCTTTGATCATGCAGCTAGCACAGTCCCAGATTGTTGTCCTGGTGCGATGTTTTCATTCTGTTTCTTGCTAGCAGACACACACCAGGAAACGAGTGGTTAGGAATGCTTATCATGTTTGACAAAACATAACTGGAGCTGCTAGAGTCAGCTGGACAGAAAACTGCTTCCGTTCTGAGGTTGCTTAAGAGCAGCCTTTTGTCTCCTTTCACATGGGTTTGCTCTCCCTTACCTGCAGAGTAAGGCAGTGCATCTCATTCTGGGTTTCATGTTAAGTTCATTTGAAGACAGTTGGATGTTTATGAGTCAGATGTCCAAACTTTTGGCTCTGTTCTTTCCAATAGCAGCTTTCATCTTCTGACACTAAGATCAACTTGGTAATACCTTACTCACATCCCCTTCCACAGGGAGAAATTGATGCCCACGAAGATAGCTTTAAATCTGCTGATGAGTCTGGTCAGGCTTTGCTTGCTGCTGGGCACTATGCTTCTGATGAAGTTAAAGAAAAGGTAAGTCAAGAGAAGAGCTCCTAGAAATTTCTTTCTTCTGTGTCCCTTGACTTTAGAAGTTTGTTTCCTGTTAAACTCATGAGCTGCCAAGTATCATCCCTCTGAGTGTCAGGACTTCTTCCATGGCTTTCATGTCTGCTTCCCATTCTCAAGCTAACAGCTTCTGTTAGCACCGATGGTCCTAACAGTCCCTATCTGTTAGGGACTGTCAGTTTACCTTTCTGAGTGATCTGAGCTTAGCTCTGTTACCAGAAAGGTCAGTAAATACTGAATACGTCTGAATTTTGGTGTTCAAACTAATGAGGCCTCTCAGAAAGTCTGCGTATGGAGACACTGGTCAGGCAGCTCAAGTGCCCTGAATGTGGGCCAAGGAGTGACTAGAGGCTGAGACAGCAGCATGGTTTGCTGAACAGCTGCTATCATGGATAGACCTACAGTCAAACAGAGGGGTTGTCTGTTAAAGCCCTCTGTACATTGGATCTGGGAAAGGACAAGTTTCTGACTGGAGCCAGCAGGTTGGACACTGCTCAGGCTTGGGGAAGCTGAATATGAGGATGATGACAGTAGCAGGATGATGTCAGTAGCAGGAGAGTGTTTTTTTTACACCAGGGGGGACATTTTTCAGTTCAGTGTTGATCACTTTTTTTAGTCCCAACATGATTTCACATTGAGAAGGAAATTAACTGAATTGAGAAGGCTAGTAGATCAAGAAAGGTTCTCCTGCCCCTCTGCTCTGCACTGGTGAGGCCACATCTGGAGTACTGTGTCCAGTTCTGGGACCCCCAGTTCAAGAGGGACATAGAACTGCTTGAGAGAGTCCAGCGCAGAGCCACAAAGATGCTGAAGGGAACGGAACATCTCTCTTATGAGGAGAGCCTGAGGGAGCTGGGGCTCTTTAGCTTGGAGAAGAGTAGACTGAGAGGTGACCTCATCAATGTTTATGAATATGTAAAGGGTGAGTGCCAAGAGGCTCAAGCCAGGCTCTGCTGGGTGATGCCCAGTGACAGGCCAAAGTGCAGTGGGTGGAAGTTGAGGCATAGAAAGTTTCTTGTAAACATGAGGAGGATTTTTTTTCACTGTGAGAGTGATGGAACACTGGAACAGGCTGCCTAGGGGGGTTGTGGAGTCTCCCTCTCTGGAAATACTCAAAATGTGCCTGGATGTGTTCCTGTGTTATCTGGTATAGGAGATCCTGCTCTGGCAGGGGAGTTGGACTGGATGAGCTTTCAAGGTCCCTTCCAGTCCCTGAAATTCTGTGATTCTGTGAACCAGACAATGAAATCAAATGCTGCTGTGTTCCTTTCCCCAATCATCAGCTGACCATCCTCTCAGATGAGAGATCTGCCCTGCTGGAGCTGTGGGAGCTTCGCAGGCAGCAGTACGAGCAGTGCATGGACCTGCAGCTTTTCTACAGAGACACTGAACAAGTTGACAACTGGATGAGCAAACAAGAGGTGAGTGCCCAAAGCTCACTGAGCGTGCTGTGGGGAGCAGGGTGCTGGGCAGGGTTATCTACCCAGCTGACCGAGCTGCTGCAGTGACTCTTTCCATCTCCTGCACAAGCTGTTAATTCTGACATGCTGGCTTGGACTGCTTGTGTGTGCTAACTCCTGTAGAAGAATGTTTAGATAAGAAGTGAAAAGAATGATCCTGACCCTTTGGCTGTGGGAGGCACACAGGGAATCCCAAATACAGCCTCCTGTACTTGTCAGCAGCATGGCATGGCAGGAAATGTCCCTGCAGCTGCCGACCTAGAGCAGCTGAGCATGGCAACGTGAAAGTGTTTGTTTCCTTCAGGCGTTTCTGCTGAACGAAGACCTTGGTGATTCCCTCGATAGTGTGGAGGCCCTTTTAAAGAAGCATGAAGACTTTGAGAAATCCCTCAGTGCCCAGGAGGAGAAAATCACGGTAAGACATTTACATGAGGTGGTCGGTAGTGGGCAAGGGATAAAACGGGTGGATTGGACTGGGGAGGAGGTGCTGACAGAGAAGGAGCAGAGTGATCCACTCGTGTGGGGTCTCTTGTCTCTAAAATGGAAAACTGTGGAAAAGAAGGTAGGGCTTGATTGCTGCCCCAGGGAGCTGAGTAACCCAGTGCTTGTGCACCGCACCTGGGTGTGATAGTTTGGGAGTTCCCCGCCCCCCACACTTTGTAAAATGACCCAGACTAGAAACTCAGCCGGCTGGAAGTTAAGGAATGAAGCTATATTTACAGCTTAGCACAATATACAAGCAGAGATATACACTATGTACAGGAATATTTACAGAAATATACAAGGTAAAGGTAATACAGAAACACGACACCCCTCCCAGAAATCAGAGACCCCAGGAGGGGCTCCCAACCACCCTTCCACCTTCTCCCCACCCCTACACCTTACTCCAAGGTCTGCCCCACACGAAGGTGAATTTTGGAGGATTGGCCGGGGAGGGGTTAGAAGAAAAAGTGGTTAGTGAAATTAATCGGCAGAGAGCAGAAGCCAGAAGCTGCTAGACAGCCCAAGACGACAAGCCCGACTGACTTATCTTTGTTTTGAGTTCTTATTCCTAAACACCTGAGCAAGCCTATGAGTGAAGTAGACATCACCATTGTTTCCTTTTCACAGCCTATAATATAATTCTCTCTATTAAAATATTCCTGTTAGCCTTAAACCAGCACACTGGGTGAAACCTGTGCTCTTCATGTGCAGGTGATGGCACAGATGCAGAAGGGAGCTGTTGTCATGGCCTTCTGCTGGTTTCACTGTGGCAAACTGTTGAGAACTCTTCTAAGCAGACTTGCACAAACAATTTCCATGACACCAAGTAAATGGGAACCTGTTTTCTCTTCAGGCTTTAGATGAGTTTGCTACGAAGTTGATTCAGAACAACCACTATGCTATGGATGATGTTGCTACACGCAGAGATGCTGTGAGTATCTCCGACAGCTTTGGGCTGTCAGCTCTAAACCATCTTCTGCTTTATTGTCAGTGGTGTGGCTGCAGTGTGTGGTGAGTCAGCTGAGCACTCTCAGTACAGAGGCAGTGGTGGTTCTCTCAAGCTCCAAGAACTCAAAAGCTTTTACTCCTTTTAGCTGCTCAGCCGCCGGAACGCACTTCACGAGCGAGCAATGCACCGCCGCGCCCAGCTGGCAGACTCCTTCCACCTGCAGCAGTTCTTCCGGGACTCGGACGAGCTCAAGAGCTGGGTTAATGAAAAGATGAAGACTGCGACGGATGAGGCGTACAAGGTAAGGCGAAGGCAGACGTCACAGTCGTTCTAAGGCAGTACCAGGCTTAGTGTAATCAATCTAATGATACCGTTGGAGGCAAGAGGAGGAATTTTCCTTTGCCCTTGACCACCTCAAGGGGGCTTTCCTACCCTGCTGCCATGGTGCTCTCGGTAGCTTCAATGTTCTGACTCCAAAGGCCTGTGTTTGCCACTAAGCCCTCTTGTGACATCTTGGCATCTGTATGGATGTAGTCTGGTTAAAAAGAAGTCCTTCAGAGAGCTGTAGACACTCTGTTTGGATTGGAAGGTGCTTTTTTTCTTTCTCCACGTGTAGGATCCATCAAACTTGCAAGGCAAGGTTCAGAAGCATCAGGCCTTCGAAGCAGAGCTTTCTGCTAACCAGAGCCGCATTGATGCCCTGGAGAAGGCTGGCCAGAAGCTGATCGATGTCAGTCACTATGCCTCTGATGAGGTGGCAGCTCGCATGAATGAAGTGATCAGCTTGTGGAAGAAGCTTCTGGAGGCCACTGAGCTCAAAGGTGTGAGAGCGTTTAGCTGGGGGAAGGCAGGAAGCGAGGGAAATGAAGCAGAACACTGAAGGTGTCTTTTCCCCTTGCCCCTCTGTCTTGGCCAGGTATAAAACTGCGTGAAGCCAATCAACAGCAGCAGTTTAATCGCAACGTGGAAGACATCGAGCTGTGGCTGTATGAGGTAGAGGGACACTTGGCTTCTGATGATTATGGAAAAGACCTTACCAGTGTTCAAAATCTTCAGAAGAAACATGCCCTGCTGGAGGCAGATGTTGCTGCCCATCAGGTAAGGGAAGTATTTTTTTCTTTCTGCTGTCTTAGATCTGCTCTCTCAAAAGCAGTTGCTCCAGAGACTTTAGCAGGTCCATATTTTCCTCGTTTGTGTAGCTCTGGCCTTTACAGCTTGTTTATCAGAGATAATTTTGAGCTGTGTGTCTTCAAGAACAGTATTTTCATAACTGACATAACTAAGCTCTTAGGAAAAGCAGAATAACCCTGTGCTGTGACCTGCTGAGCACAGCCGCCTCATGTACTGTGGATGCCAGCTTCAAAGAGATGTGCTGTGGTCTGCAGAGGAAAGGGCTCCCCTTGGCCTCTCCACCTGCAGTCAGCCTCTTCCTCTGCAGTTTGTGTTCATGCTGTTCTTAGAGCTGGAGGAAGAACCTATGAACCTTACTGAGGTGGTTCCTTCATCTGCAGACAATCTTTAGGGAAACTAAATCCACATCAAGAAAATCAACAAAGCTCCCACAGCTGAAGTCAGCAGTCGTTAGCAGTTGAACCATGGTTTATCTAGAGCAGCACATCTGTAGCACTGGTGTGTGTTGTGACATCACCAGATGAAGCCCAGTGGCGTTTAGCTGATATGCTGAGTGTTGGCCAGGATGTGAAGAGTACCCAGGTGCTTGCCCTGGCGGTGTGCAGCTGCAGCTCTGCTGTTGCAGCACGTGGTCCCTGCAGCCAGCTGACAGCCACTGACCTGCTGCTGAATTCATCCTAGGATCGCATTGATGGCATCACCATCCAGGCTCGCCAGTTCCAGGATGCTGGGCACTTCGATGCTGACAACATCAAGAAGAAGCAGGAGGCTCTGGTGGCTCGTTACGAGGCTCTGAAGGATCCGATGGTGGCTCGCAAACAGAAACTCGCCGATTCCCTTCGCCTGCAGCAGCTGTTCCGGGACATTGAGGATGAGGAGACCTGGATCAGAGAGAAGGAGCCCATTGCAGCTTCCACCAACCGAGGTTGGTCCCTCTCGGGATCTCCTGGGTCTGGATATCAGAGCTGGCCTGCTCCAGCTTGTCCCTGTGTGGAAGTTTCTGCAGTGCTCACTGTAGTGAGCGCTGCCTGGAAGGCCACTCTTGCCACCAGCCGTGGTTCTTCAGCTGCTGGCTTTCCCCTACACTCATGACAGCAGCTTTCCATGCTACCTGCCTTCCCAGTGACAGCCCTGGACTACTCAAGCCTGTCCGGGGCTGCTCGGAGCTTCCTTGCACTTTTTTGTTTGCTTTGATAACCCTGAATTAGCTGCTTAACTATTTTTTGTCTTTCAGGCAAGGACTTAATTGGTGTCCAGAATCTGCTGAAGAAACACCAGGCCTTGCAGGCTGAAATTGCAGGCCATGAGCCCCGCATTAAAGCAGTCACCCAGAAGGGAAATGCCATGGTGGAGGAGGGTATGTCTGGGTGTCCATTCTTCCAGAAATCCAGAAGTCTGTGCTGTGCTTTGCTCTCTGACTCTGTGCAATCAGGAATTGCTGCCTGTGGTTACCCAAGCAACAGGAGGTACCAGTAGCAGAGTGATCTCCTGGCCATCCTTTCACTGAAAATAAAAATAGATTCCTTAATGGGAACCTGTCAGAGTTCTCACAGATCTCCATCTGCTTGTGACAAATGAGCAATACCTGCAAGCCTTGTACTCAACAGCTTAGTGCCTGTGGTATTTGGTTTCTGTTCTTTAAATCTGTTGAAGGCTTGTGTCAGAGATACAGTCATGATGTGAGAGATGATCGTCCACAAAGCAAGAGTCATTCCTGCTTTTCAGTAATAATGCATCTTTATTTCTGATCCTGGTTCAAGATGCTAAAAAAAAGTCTCCCTGATTCCAGCATCTGAAATGCGCATCTGCAGTAATCGTTAGCTGTTGTCAGAACCTGCCTCTGGAAAGAGATGACCTTTCCTCCTCCTTCATTGAGAAGAAATGTTGTGATGTGATTTGTTTTGCTGTCCCAAACACAGTGTGACAGGTGCAGTGCTTTCAGTCTAAGGCACAAGGACAAGCTGAGCTGTGCTGTTGTTGCTACGGTCAGAGCAGGCTGCAGAGGTCTAACAGGTCTCCTTACTGGGAGTACAAATAATCCTCTGGGCCTGTTGGTTGTCTCTGCAGGTCCTTCAGTTCCCTCTCTTTCTGTCACCTAGGACACTTTGCAGCTGAGGATGTGAAAATCAAATTGAATGAGCTGAACCAAAAGTGGGACTCCCTGAAAGCAAAAGCATCTCAGCGGCGGCAGGATCTGGAGGATTCCCTGCAAGCTCAGCAGTACTTTGCTGATGCTAACGAGGCAGAATCCTGGATGAGGGAAAAGGAACCCATTGTAGGCAGCACAGACTATGGAAAAGATGAAGACTCTGCTGAGGTATTTGAGATTTGTTGTTTCAACCAGGTCGATGTAATCACAGTGAGGATTTGGATTTGTCCAGGTGAAAACTTCAGGAGCTCTGCTGATTCCAAGATTCTTGGGGGCAGAAGGTTCTTGCATTGTGCTGAGTTTTGGTTCAGGGACAGGAGATGACGGTGTTGATTTATTGCACTTGAAATGTTGCTCTTCAGTGGATTAAACCAGTTGTGAGGAAACTTTACATTCGTATCCACTTCTCCCTAGGGTGTTTGTGAAGTATGCAGAGATTGGCATCAGCAGGTCCTTCACTGGACGTGCCTTTCAGTGTGAGGCTGCTTTGCAGCAGTTCTGTGGTCTGGAGGTGATTATTTGTCTAGAGTTACTGGGTTAGCACCGTTCTGTGGCCAGACCCTGCTGCTGGAGCTTTCATTGAGCTGCATTGCGGTTTAAAGGCACTTCCAAACTCCACACTGTTTGAAGTGGGATATGCAGTATTCCTGGTCACCACAAAGGAGTGCTGCTGGGCTAAGATAGAGGAAAGACACCAGGAGCATTTGGACTCCTCTTTGTTCACAGGCCAGACAGAAGTGCTCGTTCTCATGAGAGTCACAAGACTGGCAGCTCTAGAAAACCCTCATTCCCTGAGTATGGAGCCAAAGTGTGGATGCAAAGCAGAGCAGTGTCTGGGGTGGCCAGGTGCTGATGAGGCTTCGGTGCTTTCACTTGCAGGCTCTGCTGAAGAAGCATGAAGCTTTGATGTCCGACCTCTCTGCTTACGGCAGCAGCATCCAGGCGCTGAGGGAGCAGGCCCAGTCATGCAGGGTAAGGAAGTTGTGCTGCTCAAATGGGTCAGCAGAAGGTAAAGACCAAGCTGGTTCTGAGAACTGACTGCACACTGCTGAGATTTCTCAGAGTCAGTGCTCTGGTTTTACAACCACAGCAGGCAGCTGTGGTGCCTGGGAAGAGAGGAAACTAATGTCTGAGCATTGCAGTCCCTTCAACAGGAGCATTCTGAGGCCCCACGCCAGTCTTAAGGATTTTTTTAGGACAACTGCTTGATTGTAATAAACACAAAACAACTCGTTTTTCCTGTGCTTTTCCCGTTGCTTTGTTAGCAACAAGTCGCTCCCACGGATGACGAAACTGGAAAAGAGCTGGTCCTGGCGCTTTATGATTACCAGGAGAAGAGTCCCCGGGAGGTGACTATGAAGAAGGGAGATGTCCTCACCTTACTCAACAGCACCAACAAGGTATGCTCTTGCCTTCTGATTTGCTGAGCTGCTTGGCTCGCTTGATCTTGTGTGCTGTCCTTTTGGTGTTTTGTTTGTTTTTTTTAGTAAGATCATTTAAAGTAGTTAAAGAATTTGCACATTTAGTCCACATTCCCCTTCTGGTTTTCCACACCTCTTCAGCCCATTCTCGTGGCTCCTGTAGCTGTCAGATAAACAACAAATGCTTCAGGGCATGTATCTGTGAGAAAAGATTGCCTGCCGTTGAGGAATTCTTGACCAAAGGGAAGGGGAGGGTGGAAGGAAGGCCCAGATTTCTTCAGGGATGTTGCTAGAAATGGTCTCCATAAGAGCAAACTGCTGTGAGCATTGTTGGCTTTCCTCTGTCAGGAGAAGCCTCTAATTTGCAGTCTCCACTTGCTCACCATACTTAGTACTTGCCACAGTGGTTTGGGTTTTTGCTTTTTCCCCTTCCCAGGACTGGTGGAAGGTTGAAGTCAACGACCGTCAGGGCTTTGTGCCAGCTGCCTATGTGAAGAAGCTGGACCCTGCCCAGTCTGCGTCACGGGAGAACCTGCTGGAAGAGCAGGGCAGCATTGCACTGCGCCAGGAGCAGATTGACAACCAGTAAGAGCTGACTGATGGCAGCTGGCACACGCCCAGCCATTGCTGGCTTGGCCTCTGCCTCACTTAGGCCAGAGGTTTAGGTCGATGCCTCTTACACTAGGGAGTAATTATTTGGAGCAAAACAAGGGGTTGCTTTCCTGGGGGTTCCGCGCTCATCTGGTTTGTTCTTGCTTTATATTTCTCATTGCTTTTCCTGTTTTTAACTGTAGAGCTCATGACACCAGAGCTCAACTTGCTGTCTGGCCTTGGTACCATCTGTTCCTTTTGTCCTACCTAACAGCCTAAACCTGTTTGTGAGTCATCTCTGTCCTTAGCAGCTCTTGTTTGTAGTTGTCACTGCTCAGTGTGGCCTCTGTTTTGGAAAGGCTTTCCCAAGTCTGGCTGCAGGAAGCATAGTGCCGTCCCTGCCCAGGGCTGCCTCTGGAGGTGACCTTCTCAGGAGCTATGCCTGCCTCGCTGCTCACTTATTGCTTCTGGTGCCGTTACAGGGACTAAAATGTGCTCCCTCTCTCTTTCTTTTCTTTTTTTTTTTTTTTTTCTTTCTTTCCCCCCCACTTCTCTTTTAAAAGAGGAGCATAACACTGCAGATAGGGAAGACTGCCTGGCTGCTGGGCAGTGACCTCCCAAAGCACATGGTAGTTGTAGATTAGTTCAGGCGAGGGCTGCGGGTGATAGCTACCAGCTTGCTTTATCAAGCCACTTGGAAGCCCAAGCTGAAAGTTTTATGCACGTTGCCATCCATCTGCACAGCTGCCCTGTCATTGTGTGAGAATTCCTGCCCACTCTATGGCTATGAGTCACCAGTTCTTACTGTGACACAGTCACTGCTGGTTAAAAAAAAAACAACCAAACCCAACTAGCTTCCACCAGGGAGAGAAAAGGGTGCTTGGAAATGGTGAGGCAGTGTTCAGGGCTCTGCTCATGTGTCGCCTCCTCGATGGGCTGACATACTGCTTTGGAGACCTAGAAGAGGGCTGCCTCACTGTGCAGGCAAGGAGAGGAGCCCACCTTTCAGTTCAGTCAGAGGCATGAGGATGAGGAGATGAGGCCTGATGGGGAGAGGCCAACTGCACTGCTGAGGTTCCTTTCTGTGAATCGTGCTTGTGGTCTGACTCACTTTGTTTGCTTCTGATTGACACCTGATTTTCTCCATTTAAATGTGAACTCTTAACCACCTCCTACCACAGACAACCCACGGTTGGAGCTGCTGCTTTTGTTATGTTTGTTAATCTGACTAATTTTTTGCATGCATTTGCTGTGCTCCCTCTGTCTGTGCAGGACTCTCATAACTAAGGAAGTCGGCAGTGTCTCTCTGCGTATGAAACAGGTCGAAGAACTGTGAGTAGGCTTAGCCCTTTCTAAACCCTGCTGTCTCCATGCTGTCACTCTTCATCCTCCTTTGTTTCCTTCTCTGGGAAGGCTGCTCCAAAGCGACAGAAGGCAGCAGCTCCTGCAGTGTGAATTGTCGTGTTGTGTATCTCTGTCCTCTCTAGCCAGCTGCTTACCTTCTTGGTCACCTATGCTGCCAGTTGGCTGATGTCACTTTGCAGTGTGCTGACTTCACTCAGCAAAAGAGGCTTTAGTGAAGGCTTGGCAGTTTTTCTTACATAGAACCTTTTGCACTGTGAGGCACAGGTGGAGATGTTGGTTTGTTACATTGAGGTATCAAATACCATTCCCAGGTATTGCATCCCGTGAATGTCTGCGGGGCTGGGGAGGTTGAGGGGGATGGGGTTGTAAAGCTTATCACAAAGGAGCATTCGTGCAGGCCATTTGGATTCTTTCTGTGGGGAGTGGGTTTTATTAGAATATTGACTTAATTTTCAAACTTGTGTCCTTGGGGGAAGAATGTTTGCATTATGGCCTTAGAAGGTGCTGGGATGTCTAAAGCAATTGAGTCCACTGTGCCTGGCTCTCCACGGAGAGGAATTTTGGTTTTGAGAATCAGAAGTGGTTCTGTTAATCTCTGAAGTGTTGCAAAGCAACTTTAAGGTAAGGTCTGCTCCTGAAGTCATTTTGCCCCAAGTCCTTTGAGCTTCACAAGTACTTATGTGCTGTGGCAAACGTCTGCAGCTGGGGCAGGCTTCCAATCAGTGTTTTCCTCAAGTCAGGGTAGAAAGTTTCTATTCAAACCCAGTGTGAAAGATTCTTAGTTCCTTCTATGCAGTCTTCAACCAGGGCAGGCAAGAAACCAGGAGCTCTCTGCTTCCATAGAAGGACTCCGAGCTGGTTGTCAGTTTGATGCACAGGTATTACAACCCAGGGTATCCAGGATTTTCTTAAGCTGGCTTTGTCACCCAAGTTAGCGCCTGGTTAGGAAAATGCTGCATGTTTGAGCTCTTGCAGTTGGGAGGTGTTAACTGCTCAGCGTCTGTGCTGCAGCCTGAGAAAGGAGAGCTTCGCAAGGCTGCCCTTCCTTCATCCGAACCCCCTGCAGGCATCTCAGCAGTGTCCTACCTTGTTTGATTTAATACTTTCCAAATGGGTTAATAATGAGAGTCAGTTGCCGCTGTGGATCACTGTAGTAGACCAAGGTGCAATCTGCTTCAAGATCTCAAACCCCATCCAGGTGCAGCTGGAACATTTCATCTGCCAGAGAACTTAGAGGGGGGCAGTGGGGAGGGGTGTGGAGGGTAAGGCTCTTCTGAATGCAGGCACTTTGCAGACAGCATTGCTGCAGGATGCTGTCATTCAGCATCAGCACCTGCAAACTCCCCTTGGATTTTTGCAGCAATATCTCGAGTGAGGTTTGGTAGGATCAGCAGTATCTAGCTGGTTACCAGGAGCAGAATAAAGGACTTCAGTTTTCCTGTGGTTTGGAATAAATGCCTGGGCTGCTGAGGTTTGAATTGGTTTGGACTGGAAAATAAACATCTCGGGTTTTTTCTCATGTAAATGAGGCTGGTGGGAATTGCACAGGTATGAAAGCAGTGCATGTGGAATGAGTTCCATGGATTTCCCATCTGAGTGTAGCTGTGGTCACCCCTTTTGTAAGCATCCAGCAGATTTTGCTCTTCAGATTGGCCTGGTCCAGAAGCTGGGAGGTTGGTGGGATTTGTCACCTGGATGTGCTGTAGGAAAATACCTCTCAGAACAAGATCCCTTGGAGTCATCCCTGCACTGCAGTGCTGCTGGAACTTGAGAGCTTATCCTGCCCTAAGCTGTGGTTTGGGTTTGCTTTTGCCTGGTGAAGTGTTGCATGTGGGAGACCTTTGTGGTGTGCTGTCCATCTAGAGGATGAGCCTGCAGCTGGTGCTCACTGAATTCCACCTGAGGAGATGGCTCTGTATCAGGGCAGGCAGCAGGGACCTCTCCCATCTTTGGTGGTTACAGTTCTGGGTGACAGTGACTCTGCCGACTGCCCTCTGACTGCCTCCGTATCCCTTCCTGCCCCTTGCAGGTACCACTCCCTGCTGGAGCTGGGAGAGAAGCGCAAAGGCATGCTGGAGAAGAGCTGCAAGAAGTTCATGCTGTTCCGTGAGGCCAACGAGCTCCAGCAGTGGATCAATGAGAAGGAGGCTGCCCTCACCAGTGAGGAAGTGGGGGCTGATCTGGAGCAGGTGGAGGTGCTGCAGAAGAAATTTGATGACTTTCAGAAGGTGTGTTGTAGTGCTGTGGAATTGGAGTGTTAGTCGTGGCCTTTCCTTGCAGGCTTTCTGATCATAGGTCCATGGTAGATTTCCACAGCTGTGACTGGAAACACAAAGGTCTATAACTGGATTTGACTGTTTTGTGAGGACAGGGAGAACCTCACGTTCCAAAGTCTCTAGTTTGATTACAGTCTCCTCATTGCTACCTGCTTCTCAGCTCCCAGAGAACTGGAGCTCTTTCAGCACACTCAAATATAGAATCTGGTGATGACTTCTCATCTGGCAATTTAAAAAGCTGATCCAGTTGTGGTGGTTGATGGATCTGTGGAAACCTCTGGTAGTGCACTGGGGTGATCCATTGACACTCAGTTCTGGGCTTTCTTGATGCAGGCTCCAATGTCTCCCATGTTCCTGGTAGCTGGGAAAGTCAAGAGCACTGAATTCCTGCTGTGGTGTTCGGCAGCCCTGAAGTGCCAGCTTGTTGCACCCTAGCTTGTGTGGATGTTAATGCTGTGCCCTCTCCTGTCCCATCCAGGATCTGAAAGCCAATGAGTCGCGCCTGAAGGACATCAACAAGGTTGCGAATGACCTGGAATCAGAAG
This sequence comes from Ramphastos sulfuratus, assembly GCA_013399055.1. Lineage (NCBI taxonomy): Eukaryota > Metazoa > Chordata > Aves > Piciformes > Ramphastidae > Ramphastos > Ramphastos sulfuratus. Next base: position 94,454 of record WBNM01041765.1, read on the forward strand.
GGCTGATGGCAGATGAAGTGCAAGCAGTACAGCAACAGGTCTACTTTTTCCCTTAGTCTAACCCTCTCGAGAAGCCAAAGCCTGCCTTCCGCTCTTCTGTCTGTCCTGTGACCTGTGTGCCACTGGGGTGGGCGCTGCTCTAACCAGAGACACTCAGTGCTGGCCTGCAGCATGGCCAGTGCCAGGGTACCCTTGGAGCTGTTTCATTTGAAACAGTGCCATGGCAGAGTACACCATCCACAGTTTTGTCTTCCTGTTCCTTAGCAGTGGGAAGTCTTTAAAAGAACATGCAAAGTCCTGGCAAATTCCTGCATTAGCTCTGCTTCAGAGCAATGTCACCTTTTGGCCTCTCTTGCTTTGCAGGCAAAGTGAAGGGTGTTAGGGAAGAGAGGAATAAACCAGAGCTGAGCTTTTATTAGAGGAGTTCTGTGGCGTTCTGGTTTCTTTGTTTTTTGTAACAGGCCTGGGTTTTTTGCCAGCTGTTCACATCCTTGTGCTTGTTCTGTAACTGATTCGATCTAGTGCCAGCAGAGCATCAGGCACGGTTGTGTCTTGTTTCTCTGAGCTACGCTTTGCGGCTGTGCCAGCACTGCCCAGCACTGACCTACTGGTAACCAGTTTGTAGAAGGATGGAGCCTGTGTGCTGCCCTCTTCTCTTAAAGCAGTGAGCACTTTTCTGTTGGAACTGACCAACTGTTTCTGTTTGTCTTTGCAGGAAGTCTATGGAGTGATGCCCAGGGTAGGTGTTCATTTCTGATGTACTGTGGCACTTAACAAGGGGTTGGGATGCAGGAGTAGTGCAGCCATAAATGTAGCTAATTTCCATTGAAGGGGCTCAATAATGACTCTGTCTGGACATCAAAGGATTAATTTGTCTTTGGCACTGTTATGTCCTGAGCATCTGAACCCAGGTCCCAAACCAGTGCAGAGCAGGGTGACCCAAACTGCTGCAAGGTGCTGGAGATGTCCCCTGGCTGGGATTGCACCTGGAGAGCTTCTAAAGATTGTTAGTGTGTTCTGATCATTTGACACTGTTTCTTCCTATTCAAAAACTGTTCCTTCACGTTTTCCAACAGGATGAACCCGACTCCAAGACAGCCTCTCCGTGGAAGGTGAGCGTTGTTACTTGGCTTGGCAGCATTCCGCAGCAGAGCAAACCACAAACGGCAGCACAGCAGTGTGGGCAGGCTGCAGACCTCCTCAGAGTCCCAGTACCAGACCTGTGCTGGTTTTTGCACATATTGCACACCTGTGCTAAGGCACTGAGAGTCTCATGGGCGCTTAGAAAACTCTTCAGTTCTCCTCTGTGTCTGCAGAGGGATGAGTTTGGGAAGTAATCCATCACCAGGAAAGAAGATTGCATCTTGGAGGGAACTGAGTGTCATTCTTCTGTTCAGCCTTAACCAGTTCTGGGTGATGATCTGGACATACCTGACTTAGCTGGCAAGCTGCTGTTACCAAAACCTCTGCAGAGTTGAACTGTTTGGTTGATTGATGTTTGGGTGTTTTGGGTTTTGTTTTTGGGTTGGTTTGTTTTTTTTTCCCATCCCTATGACCAGATGTGGGATTTTAATTCACTTACTGAATATTGCCTTAGCTTTTCCTCTTCTTTGTCCTTGGGACAATTGGTGTTGCTTTCAATTAACAGCCAAAGGATCACCCTGTCCATTTCTAACTGTTGATGCTCTGGTCTACAACACCCTGGGTATTGCAACTAATTACTCCTAGTTGCTTTTGCAGTTTTGCTTGCATTGGTTTTCTTGTTATTTGCTTCTTTCATCTCAAACAAATGTGTTCAAAACCTGTGCTAAGGAAGCAGGTAAATTACAAAATTCATCAGTTTCCACTGAAACCTTTCCAATCTGGGGCACTTCTTCCTTCCTGCAGTTTGCAGAGTTGTGTTTTCACACAGTCTGGTTCTGAACTAGGCCAGGTCGTTCAGGAGTTGCAGGGTTTCTTTGGTCTGGTCTCAGGGGCGGGCAGTCTGGTCTGGCCTGTGGGGCAGAGCTGACTTTAACGCTGCCTGCTGTCTTTCTGCCTTCCCCCGCAGTCGGCGCGGCTGATGGTGCACTCAGTGGCAACATTCAACTCGATCAAGGTAAGCTGCAGCCTCTGAACGGCTGATTGCAAACCTCCTTGCCCACAGCCTTTGTCTTTCATTACTCTTTACAAGCCTTTTTAAACCAACTTATTGAAGGAGTTACTTGACACAGACAGGTCCGGTCAGGTCACTATTTTAATGTGCACACAAAATCACTTTGGTTTTGTGTCTTGGGAGAAACCATCAAGGTGATTTTATTCAGCTGGGCTGCCTGAACAAGTGCTTGCATCTGGGATTAAGCAGAACCTTCATCTGCAGCACAAGACCAGTCTTGGCTTCTCCTCCATCTTCCTGAGGAAGTTTCTATGCTGCACAAGGAAGAGGCACAGCCACTTAGCAAATCTTCTAGCAGGGCCTTGAAACAAGGCCTACAAGAGCAGAGATAGAATTGTTGGCATGTTTATGTCAGCAGAGTGGAGAAGGCACAGATAAGCACAATGAGCAACCCGTTACTGGTTCCTAAAGCTTTGTGTTTGCCATCACAAAGCCGTAGTGAGCCCAGCAGGAAGAGTTTCTTGTGCAGGCAGCAATGCCGTCAGCCTGTGGCATGCAATGGCCTCAGGGCTTTTGTTCTGCAGGAGCTGAATGAACGCTGGAGATCGCTGCAGCAGTTAGCAGAGGAGCGAAGCCAGCTCTTGGGCAGTGCCCATGAGGTGCAGAGATTCCACAGGTGAGGCGTTAGTGTTGTGCTTGGTATTCATTCAGTAAGGTTGTGTGGCAAGAGTTCTAAACCAGAGTAGGATCTGCTCAGAACAAATCAGACTTCAACTCCCAGTTGGTTAGTGGAAGTTAGGCCACCAGTAGTCTGACAAGGACTCTGTCTTCTCCTAGAAAAAGAAACATTTGTTTACAAATCTGGGAAGCTGCAGGATTGCTGTGGGCTTGGGGGGGTCTGGGTGACCATCCCGTGTTGGCAAAACTTGCCTGTGTCAGCTGGGGTGAGAGGTTCATAGAATCATCAACCTCGTGAACTCGCGTGGCAGTCAGTGAGGTGCTGCACGTCAGATCCTCTTGTGACCTCCCCTTGGATTCTCCTTTTGCCTTCACTCAAATCAGAGATGCTGACGAAACAAAAGAATGGATAGAGGAGAAGAATCAGGCCTTAAATACAGACAACTATGGACATGACCTGGCCAGTGTGCAGGCTCTGCAGCGCAAACATGAAGGCTTTGAGAGAGACTTGGCAGCTCTTGGAGACAAGGTGAGGCTGAGGAGGACAAAGCCAAAAGCTTCCCCTTGTCTGGTGTGGGGGATCGAACCATAGGACAGATTCTTCTTGTCTTCCTTGTGCTTATTTCCTTCCTCTAACTCCAGGTGAATTCTCTCGGTGAAACTGCCCAGCGTCTGATCCAGTCACACCCAGAGTCTGCAGAAGATCTCCAGGAGAAGTGCACAGAGCTGAACCAGGCCTGGAGCAGCCTGGGCAAGCGAGCAGACCAGCGCAAGGAGAAGCTGGGGGACTCACACGACCTGCAGCGCTTCCTTAGCGACTTCAGGTGGAGATGCTGCTCCTCCTCTCCCTCCTTTGCCTGCTGCAGTGCTGAAGCATGTCTGGCTTCTGGGCAGAGTGCAGAAAAGGACTCCTCCTCCTCTGTTCGTGTGTTCCCAGGGACCTCATGTCTTGGATCAACGGAATCCGGGGCCTGGTCTCCTCAGATGAACTTGCAAAGGATGTGACTGGAGCCGAAGCTTTACTGGAAAGGCACCAGGTACATGAAAGATAAAAGTGTGTCAGAACCATCCAGACTTTTCTCTTTCTGACACTTCCCATTCAGGGTTCTGAGAAGAGCTCTGCTTAATCGTCTCTGTCCTGTGCAGGAGCACCGCACTGAAATAGATGCAAGGGCTGGCACTTTCCAGGCATTCGAACAGTTTGGGCAGCAGCTCCTTGCCCATGGACACTATGCCAGCCCTGAGATCAAGGAGAAGTTGGATATCCTGGATCAAGAGCGAACAGACCTAGAGAAGGCCTGGGTCCAGCGCAGGATGATGCTGGACCAGTGCCTAGAGCTGCAGGTACTCTGCTGTGCTTTGAGAAAGAGAAAGAAATGCTCCTTTTGTAAGGAAATCTCCCTCTCATGAGGAGCAGTGCTCTGGGTCTGTCTTTCTCATGCTTTGGAGGTTTGTTTTTGTTTTTTTTTTTTCCCAGCTGTTTCATCGAGACTGTGAACAAGCTGAAAACTGGATGGCAGCCCGAGAGGCTTTCCTGAACACAGAGGACAAAGGAGACTCCTTGGACAGTGTAGAGGCACTCATCAAGAAACACGAGGACTTCGATAAGGCAATCAATGTCCAGGTGAGGAGCGTGGCTAAGCGAGGGGAAAACAGCTTTGCTTCTATGCAGAGTAGTAGCTGAAGTAGTTGCTGTCCTGGATGGCTGAAGTTTGGTTCTAAATATTCAGCCATTTGGAGTGGAGGTAGGAATGATTTTACTGCCTATAGGCAGTGGCAAGCAGCTGTGTAACTCTTACTGCTTTGAAACGCTGTGGGGTTCTTCCTTTCCCTACAGCAGGTCTATTCCCAGCTGCTCGTGACAGAAAGCTGCCTGCTTGCTTTGAGAGATCATATTGCTGTATTACAGTCCAGAAATGCCTTTTGCTCAGTGCCACAGGTGAAAGGTGTCCAGAAGCTGAACTCTGCAGTCCTGCAGAAGTCAGGCTTCCTTCACAGTCACACTGACACTAATGCATACTTAAGAAGAAAGAAAAACCTAAAAAGTTCCCTTCCAGACCTTACTCATTCCTGCCTTCCGTTTGAACAGGAAGAGAAAATTGCTGTCCTGCAGTCTTTTGCTGACCAGCTGATCTCTGCTGATCACTATGCAAAGGGAGTCATTGCCAGCAGGCGGAATGAGGTTCTGGACAGGTCAGTGTTGCCTTGGTGGGTGGGCTGCAGAGACCCACTGCAGGAGAAGGCTGTTGGGCAGCAGGTGATGCTGGGTGCAGTCCTAGGCTCTTATCAGCATCTGCATTGAACTGCATACAGGTGGCTCCGTCTGAAGGCTCAGATGATTGAGAAGAGGTCAAAGCTAGGAGAATCCCAGACGCTCCAGCAGTTCAGTCGTGATGTGGATGAAATAGAAGCTTGGATCAGTGAGAAGCTCCAAACTGCCAGTGATGAGTCATACAAGGATCCCACAAATATCCAGGTGAATATGATTCTCAGCTCAGAAATCAAAGTATTATCTTCATCCTTGTGAAGCATACTCTGGTTTGAAAGAACAGGCCCAGGAATAAAAGAATAATGCACTGTGTTGGGCATGGGCTCTGGTTAACAAGAAGATGGAAGTGACGTTACGCATGATAGGAGACCCAAAATAGAGCTCACTTGGCAATTATTGATGCATATAATTAACGAGATGTGCTATCTGCAGCAGCAAGTTGCCTGCAGAAACCCCTGAGCAGCCTGTCTGCCAGCATCTAGGTAGTCACACAGGAAGATGGAGGTCTTGGGCCCCATCTCTGCCTTGTTCTGAAATGTGAAGTCTCTTATTTTTCAGTATTAAGGAATTATTTAAGTTACCTCTTGTGTTTTAGTACTGCTTTATGAAGTAGTATGAATGCACTGAACTGCTTCTCTCAATCTGTTTTGTAGCTTTCCAAACTGCTGGTAAGTAGTTTGGACTAGCCCTGGTATGTGGACTTCTCTCTTGTCTAGCTTGTGTGTGAGCAGAGGGCTGCACTCTGCTGCGCCATCCACCAGCTCATGCAGTCGCTTTGTTCTTGCTTAGTTGCTGACCTGGGTGCAGGTCCAGCTGCTGCTGATCCTCATGTCCTGAGTGTGGCTTCTGGTTAATGCCTGTTCAGCACCATCAGTTATTTGTTTTTCAGGTGTTCTGCATGAGCTGTTTAATTTGTGGTGCTGCTGAGGGAGTCTGGGGGTGGCTCAGAAGTTAGCCTGCAGGAAAATGGCTTTCAGTGCCCCTTTTGCAGAAATTGGGGTGCTGGGCCTGGCATCCTTCCGTCTGGATCCTCAGTGGTGGTGATTTAACACATGGCTTAATGCCAGCTTTGTGAGCTTGTTTGTAGAGTCAAATGCTGAAGATGGAGGATCCAGTGAAATAACAGCCCTGGATGCCTTAGTTCTTGCAGCAGTAGGTCCAAAGGAACGGTCCAGAAAAAAGATCTATGCAGATGGGAAAGATCTGAGAAGTAGAGTGAAAATGAGAATACAGAGGAGAGAATACAAAGAAGGGGGAAGCTGGGGAAGAGAGGAAAGAGTCCTCCTTTGTCTCTGGAGCTTCTGATGCATGCTTTTAATTAAAAAAAAATTAGCATTAACCCAAAAGGGTTTGTCTGGGGTTTGCTGTTGTAGTTGTACAGAGATAGGACTCTGGCAGCTCTTTACTTGACCTTGGCACGTTGGCAAGTGTGGCCTGAAAGCAGGCAGGATGAGAGCTCCCAAAATCAAGCAGTTCATGCAGAATCTCTCATGCCAGCTCTGGAGTATTTCCCATCTCTTATTTTCAGCCTCCTTTCATCCCATCCTCTCAGGACGCTGCACCCCCATGTCCAGTGGCATTTCCAGTCCTTCCTTGTGACTTCTGCCTTCTCGTTGTTGTGCTCTTGTCACCTTCCCTCCAGGGGTATGGTGTGTGGCTGAGTGCCGCATGCTGCCTCCCCCAGCAAGGCTCCCGTTGTTCTCATGGCGCTCTCCGCTCAGCAGAGGGGAACTGTGAATAATTCAGTCACGGGGACAGAGGATTTGGGTGTGAATTCAGTGTTTTGCTCTGTAATGTGGCTCTGGGTGACTTGTACTAAGGCTATGCAGGAAGCAGGTAGGGCCGCAGCAGAGATTCAGAAGGACAATGGAAATCCATGACACTTCTTCTGCCCGCTCGGAGGGGGAAAAAAAAAAGAGAGGGAAGAAGGTGGAAAAAATTGGGGGAAAAGGAGTGGGAAAAGGACAGGACATGGACAGGGGATGGTCAGAGTAGAAAGGATGATTTGCTGCACTTGGATGTGTGTGGCTGCTGCCTTTCAGAGGTGAACATGAGAAAGCTTCACTTGAGTAACAGCTGAGCTCAGTGCAATGAGCCCAGGCCCTGTGAAATGCAGAATAGTCTGAGGGAGGGGCACCCAGCTCAGTGCTGCCGGGTCAGAGCCTGGTGAGCCCCCATCAAGAGTGAGCACGGGGTGGCCCTGCTGAGAGGGACCCTACTAAGGCTACAGCCACGCTTCTTGGTGTGCTGTCGTCTCAGCCCATGAGAACAACCAAGGAGCGCCTGGGGCAGTCTCTAAGTCCTCCTCTCCTCCTTCAGAGCAAGCACCAGAAGCACCAGGCCTTCGAGGCCGAACTGCATGCCAACGCGGACCGGATCCGTGGTGTCATCGACATGGGCAACTCCCTCATTGAGAGGGGAGCCTGCGCTGGCAGCGAGGACGCAGTCAAGGTGGGGAACAGGCCTGGCCAGGCAGGAGGGGGCCCTAGAAGCAAGTCTTGCTTTAGAGAAACTTTCCCCTGACAGCTGTGCAGCATGTGTCAGGATGGTCATTCTGCTGCCTTCTTGTGGGTGGGAAGCTTTCAAGGCTGCAGAGGGGGAGGTGATGGTAGCTGGGCAGCAGGAGGCAGTCAGTGACTGTGGCATCTGCACAGCTGCAGTCCACAGCCAAGCTTGCACCAGGCTCTGGGTTTGCATCCACGAGAACTCCTGCCTCAAGTCTGCAGCATTCCTCTCACTCCCCACTCCAGGCACGGCTCGCTGCCCTAGCTGACCAGTGGCAGTTCCTGGTGCAGAAGTCAGCAGAGAAGAGTCAGAAACTGAAAGAAGCAAACAAGCAACAGAACTTCAATACTGGGATCAAGGACTTCGATTTCTGGCTTTCGGAGGTAGCTGGGATGGGGATTATTTACCTGCAAGACTTGGGGGTTCTAGATTCCCTTTGCTGGTGCTGGATTCCGTGGAGCACCGTCCAGCCACCTCTGCCCAAGTCTAGATTTGCTTTGAACAAATCTTTATTCTGACTGGATCTTGTCAAAGCTTTTTGCTCTTGCCTATAAAGAGTAAGGTGAGAAGGAGCATCTCTGCACAGCATCTACTAGGAGTTAAGCAAGTGCTGAGGCAAAGGTTTATCCTCACCGTAGAAAACTGAGGAGGGATTGAACTTGCACAGATTAAAGACATTATTTCAATGGTTTTGTGGAAACAGCTCCTTCTCCCCTCCCCTCTTTCTTTCTCCACCCCTAGGTGGAGGCTTTGTTGGCATCTGAAGATTATGGGAAGGACTTGGCATCAGTTAACAACCTTCTGAAGAAACACCAGTTGCTGGAGGCTGATATCTCAGCTCATGAGGTACTGCTTTCTCTGCTGGTTTCGGAGGATAAATCCCAGCAACCACCACCCCAGTCCCTGCTGCACCTGTGCGCTTGCAGAGGCAGCTGGGTGCACACACAGAGAGGAGGTGCTGGCAGCTTACAGCCTTTCTCTCGCCCCAGGACCGCCTGAAGGACCTGAACAGCCAGGCTGACAGCCTGATGACCAGCAGCGCCTTCGACACCTCCCAGGTGAAGGACAAGCGTGAGACCATCAACGGCCGCTTCCAGCGCATCCAGGGCATGGCCGCGGCACGCAGGGCCAAGCTCAACGAGTCCCACCGCCTGCACCAGTTCTTCAGGGACATGGACGACGAGGAGTCCTGGATCAAGTGTGTACCTGGCAGCTCTGGGCTTGCTGCCAGCAGCGTCCTGCACTCTGGCTTTGTAATGTGCCTTCTCCACCAGTGTGGGTCTGCAAGAAACCACCTCTGCCCTCCAGGCAGGAGGAACTCTTCCAGATGCCTTCAGCAGTGGTGTGGGAGTGGCTCCGTAGCTGCAGCTTTGTTTAGTCAAAGGCCAAGAAGGGAAGCTCTGTCCTGAAAGACCACTGGTGTGTACAGCTGGGCCACATAGCTGACAGCTGACTCTGGTCTTCTGGGGAACATTCCCAGCAAAAATTCCCAGCTCCCTTCCCGGCTGAAGCTGTTGTTCTGGTCAGCTGAGCTCGGGGAGGGGGCAAGGAAGTGAGCCTGAGGGAAATCAATTCCAGTTAGAGCCCTTCTGTCGTGCCCTTAGGACTGGGCAGCAGCAGGTAAACTTTACAAAAGGTTTTTGTCCTCTCGGAAAGCAGCACAGAGACTCTGTCCTTCAGGGAGAAGGGACAACCCCTCTGTCCCCTTAATTCCTTACCCAACATCCTACCCCTGAAAGTGCTGCCAGGAGCTGGCTGCTATTTACTGGTAACCCATGAACGCAGTCCTTATATCCAAGATTTTTGTGCTATGAAGAGCATTTGTTACCTGCAGTCTCTTGTGTCACTTTGACTTAGAGAAGCAATGCTCAGCCTTTGCCTTTCTCCCTTGAATTCAGAGAGAAGAAGCTGCTGGTTAGCTCCGAGGACTATGGCAGAGATCTGACTGGGGTGCAGAACCTCAGGAAGAAGCACAAGCGCTTGGAAGCGGAGCTGGCTGCCCATGAACCTGCTATCCAGGTAACCTCCTCCCTGCCTGGCACTTCCCTCTGCAGTCAGCATCCTGCTACTTTGTGGCAAATAGGACAGTGAGAGTGCAGCTGGGTGCACAGGAGGAGAGCAGGAGGTGCTGCTCTGACTCTGTGCTGCTTTGCAGGGCGTTCTGGACACTGGCAAGAAGCTTTCGGATGACAACACGATTGGGAAGGAGGAGATACAGCAGAGGCTGGCTCAGTTTGTGGATCACTGGAAGGAGCTGAAACAGCTGGCAGCTGCTAGGTGTGTGAGGCATGGTTTTGTAACTCCAGTGTTAAACCCACAATGACCACCTCTGAGTTTCAGGGGTTTAGCAGTGTCATCAGTTACAGGATGTCACCGCACGTGTCCCTGGTGACAGACTCCAGGAGAGCAGGGAGGAGGCCCCTGCTGAGCTGTGCTGCAGCTGGCCTTTGCTTGCTCCAGTTACAAACCAGAGACTTGAAATTAGCTGACTTGGGTCTACTACTGGGATGCTCTTGGAAAAAAATGATTCATCCTGGTCCTTCAGTGACTGCAGGCTTTGTGGCCTGGTGCATTCTAGAGCCGTAAGCCCTGCAGCCTGCTGAGAGGAGTGGGGTGTGGCCAGCCTGTGCACAGGGTTCAGCTTCTGCATTCTGAGTCTTCTGTTGCTGTGATTTGGGATTTTTATCAGTAGAGACTGACTTTGACTGTTCTTTTCCCACGCAGGGGGCAGCGTCTAGAGGAGTCTCTGGAGTACCAGCAGTTTGTAGCGAATGTTGAGGAAGAAGAAGCTTGGATCAATGAGAAGATGACACTGGTGGCCAGCGAGGACTATGGGGACACCCTTGCTGCCATCCAGGTATGAAGAAAGTTGTCAGATCTTTCTTATTCTTGGGGTGGCTTAACTGGTCAAAGCTTAAGGAACCTTTTCTTTAGCTGACTCCCAGCTGAGAGGTTGTTGCTGGGTAATTGCCTAGATTGGAAATAAAGTCCAGTTTAGAAAAGCATCCCAGGTCTGCTGCTTCCTGAGGACATAACTTGCAGTTTAGTGCAGCTCTGCACCCCCTGCCCTCTGTTGGGCAGTCCTGTTTGAAACAAGTGGCCAAAGTCTTGGGAAGTGACAGCAGTGTCCCTTGTCCACAGAAATACAGCAGGCTGTGCCAACCAGCTGAGCCTGACAGTGTGTGGCAGAAGTTTGTGTTAGCTTTGGAAGAAGAAATTCTTGGGGTTTGATTTGGATTTATCATGTGGTGAGAAGTTGCTCTCAAAGTGCCTGTGTCCTGTTTGCAGGGCTTGCTGAAGAAGCATGAAGCCTTTGAGACTGATTTTACTGTGCACAAGGACAGGGTGAATGATGTCTGTGCCAATGGGGAGGAGCTCATCAAAAAGGTGAGCCAGGACACTTCCGTGTGAAAGGAGGCCTGAGGCTCGATTTGGCATTCTCCAGAGAGCTCAGTCTTTTTGTGTCTGTAAGCAGCTTTCAAAGCTGTTTCTTGGACAGAGTGTTCCCGATGAAGGCTCTGTTCTGTCACCAGCTTGCTGGATGCCTTGGAAGCTCCCAAGCTGATGGAAAGTGCTATTGTGTTCTCCTCCTGCCATACAGAACAACCACCACGAGGAGAACATCACTGCCAAGATGAAGGGCCTCAGAGGGAAGGTGTCAGATCTGGAGAAGGCAGCAGCTCAGAGGAAAGCCAAGCTGGATGAGAACTCTGCCTTCCTCCAGTTCAACTGGAAAGCAGATGTGGTGGAGTCATGGATAGGTACGTCCTGGAGCATAGAACCCTCACAAGGACACCAAAATGCTCCTTCGGGTCAAAAGACCTCGGATGGCTTCTCATTTGCTGTTGTCACGAGCAGGCCTAAATCCAAAGCAATCAGCAGTGCTGTGCCTGATCAATACCTTGGGAGTAACCTGGCTGAGAACAGGGGGAATGGCTCAGGTACAGATGTGGCAATTTGCCGGATCTGTTCTGTTTCCAGGTGAGAAAGAAAACAGCCTGAAGACAGATGACTATGGGCGTGACCTCTCTTCTGTGCAGACACTGCTCACCAAGCAGGTCAGTGCCAGTGCAGTGGTGTAGTGAAGCGTTCTGCAGGTGGATTGTTCTCCAACCCACAAGAATCTGATAGATGTGTTTGAAATGCACACAAGAGACTGGAGTTAGATCAAAATGCAATCCAAAACCTTGCTTTTCTGTTAATGCTTCAGGAAACTTTCGATGCTGGGCTTCAGGCCTTCCAGCAAGAGGGAATTGCAAACATCACTGCTCTGAAGGACCAGCTGCTGGCGGCCAAGCACATCCAGTCCAAGGCCATCGAGGCTCGGCACGCATCTCTGATGAAGCGCTGGAATCAGCTGCTGGCCAACTCTGCTGCCAGGAAAAAGAAACTCCTGGAGGCTCAGGAGCACTTCAGAAAGGTGAGTGGCCAAGCCACAGGGGTAGAAACCTAATTGTTCTCTTTGGGAAAGAAACTAACCACACAGCATTTGCAGCTTCTGCAGCTTTTGCGCTGGCAGCTGCTGCTCTGCAGGTCCTGGAGACCTGTAAGATGCTCGCAGGAAAGAAGTGATGAAGGCAAAGATCACAGAGGTGTTCCTCCAGATCAGCTGTCACAGGCTGCTTGCCATGCTGCAGAACTGGCCTGGATTGTTTCCTCTTTTCCAGGTTGAGGATCTGTTCCTGACTTTTGCAAAGAAGGCATCAGCCTTTAACAGCTGGTTTGAGAATGCCGAGGAGGACCTGACAGATCCTGTGCGCTGCAACTCGCTGGAAGAGATCAAAGCGCTGCGGGAAGCTCATGATGCCTTCCGCTCCTCCCTGAGCTCTGCCCAGGCTGACTTCAACCAGCTGGCAGAGCTGGATCGCCAGATCAAGAGCTTCAGGGTGGCCTCCAATCCTTACACCTGGTTCACTATGGAGGCTCTTGAAGAAACTTGGAGGAACCTGCAGAAAATTATCAAGGCAAGTCAGAGAGGCCCTTTCTGTGGTTTACAACCTCCCAAGCCCTCCCTGGAAGTTGTCCTCCAAGCTAACGAGTACCAGAGTTTGTCACACTGCTCCTGTGCTATTCTGGGCTGCTTTCATGGTGTTGCATTTGTGGGCTCTCCAAAGCCAGAATGCCTGTACCTGGGCTCCTGACTGCAAAGAGCTTTAACATCCCTCTGGGCAGCTGGGGAGCTGCCGTGGTGGTTCAGTTCTCAAGGCTGATGTCCTGTGTTGTCATCTTGGCTGTCCAGATAGCAGGATACTGAGTGCTCAGTCTGGTTTTGAGCTTCAGAACTGTGCTGGGGCTCACGGTGTTGCTGGTTGTTGCAGGGCAGTCACAGCCCTTCTCTGAGGTGTGCTTTGTGCCCTTCCCAGGAACGGGAGCTGGAGCTGCAGAAGGAGCAGCGAAGGCAGGAGGAAAACGACAAACTGCGGCAGGAGTTTGCTCAGCATGCCAACGCCTTCCACCAGTGGATCCAGGAGACCAGGTAGAGTTTGTCTTCCCAGGAGCTGCCCTCGGAGAATTCCTCAGATGATATTCACGTCCATCCTCCATCTCTTTGGTCTAAATTGTAAACGTCTCCTGCTAAAAACAGCTCTCTGGGGCTTGCTGTCTTCCTGCAGCTGGGGTTAGAGGGAGGCCCTGTTAGCTGCAGGGGAGCCCTGGAACACCAGACTTCAAAAACGTTCCTGCTTCCTGGATTCATTTCTCCAGCAGTAATTCCACTTACCCAGGACTTCACTCTCCAGTGATTCCTGAACTAGTCTGCAGCACAACTGAGGGGTGGGGAGCAGACTCTCAAGTGCTGGTGGCTTTCTGTTAACTCCCTCTGCATTGAGCAGTGGGTTGGAAATCTTCCTGGAGCTTCCGCAGAGAGGGAAGCTGAAAAACCAGCTTAAGACCAGTTTGTGGTGACTTCCCCGGGTGCTGATGATGCCCTTGCCCAGGGAGAGGGGACATAAATTTAACAGCCATGTTGGAAATAAATAATCTGAAGGTGGGGAGATGCAGGGCACTGGAGTGCACACCCCTGGCTGTACTCATGCAGGGCTGCAGCCAGCTCTGCCCCTGGCTTTGGTATCAGGAGGTGAGTTCCATGCTCAGGGTCCTGTGATCCTCTCTCTCTGTTCACGAGTAGTGCTCTGTGTGTCTTCATGAATCAATGAAATACGGTTTTAACTTTTTGATGTTTGCTTCCCATCCAAATTTCTGTTCCTCTCTTACTGTCTTGTCTCTGTCCTGCTGCCTGATGTTTGGACCTTCACATTCCCCAGGACTTACCTGCTAGATGGGTTCGTATTGAATTTTATCTCTTCAAAGTGTGCTGTGCTCTGCTGTCCTCACTGCTTGAGTCCCCTTGTCCTTGGAAAGAGCAATCTGTGGCTGAGGTGCACAGGAATCAGGGGTTTGGAGTGGGTTAAGTAGAAACCAGTGGAAACTTAACAATTCCCTACCCAAAGGCAGAAGAAATTAGTAATAGGTAGCCAGTAGCATACTGTGGTTATCCTAACCTTTGTTAGTGGCCATTTACATCTCTTCCTTCAAAGCCTGCAGCACAAGGGACGCTTCCTCATGAGCCCTGCTGGGAAGTGCTGTGGAGTGAGCAGGGCCTGAGGCTGGGGAGCAGGCAGGGCCTAGATCCCTGAGGAGACTTATGGAGATAAAAGGGTGGGCTCTGGGGAGGCTTCTCACAGGAGGCTGATGCTGCTCACTCTGCAAGGGGCTTCGTGCACTGCTCCTCCTGGCGGATGGTGACCAGCTCGGGTTTTGCTGTGCAGTTTAATGGCACTGGGCAGGCTTTCCTGGAGCCTTGTTGTGGGGCAGTGCCATGGCTCAGCACTTGTGCCCATGGTGGGCAGGCACATCGGGGGGGGTCAGCAGCCCTCTGATCTGCTTCCCAAGAGTTTGTCCCTCATTGTGCTGGGAGGCGCTGGCTCTCTTCCACTGTCCTTGGCAGGAGGGCAGGCAGAGGCTCAGGAGCTGAGCTGCCTGTGTGTCCTGTGCTCTGCAGGGTATCATGGCTGTCCCTGCACCCTGTCCTTAACCTGCAGATGAGTTAAGTGCCAAGCTCAGCTCCTGAGGCCCTCTTTTTGTGACTGACACACATTGCAGCAGAGGGTTTGTGTTTGTGCAGCCAACAGCAGGGTCTTTTCCCCGCATTAAATACCTGCTTGTGCTTGCTCTCAGGTGCTGCTGGCTGGAGCCTGGCTCCGCTGCAGTGTGTGTGTGGGTGTGTCTCTCCCCTGTGCTCTCTCCCTTCCCTCTGGAATTCACCTGGTCTCTTTCCTTTGACTAGCATAGCCTACCGCCGCGTCATTCGCGTCTATCAGTATGAAGTTGGGGATGATCTATCTGGAAGGTTTTTTCCTCTTATTTTCTTACCTCACCTGGTTTTCCAATGCACCTTTAACTCAAGGCTCGCTTTCTTCTGACTAACCCTCACGGCTTAGGGAAGCTCAGAGGTTTGTGTCCCTGCTGGCTCTTTCCACAGCTGGTTCCCAGCAACCTGCTCAGGGTCCTGGGCATGCACTTCCCCACCCCAGACACACACTGGACTTGAGCCGTAGTCCTCTGGCAAAGCACCCAGAGGTTTGGAGTTTTCCTTGCTGCAGAGCTATTCGGCTCTTGGAAGTCCCTCTCAAGAAGCTCAAAGGCATGCAGGGATAGACTGCAGCAGGGCTGAAGACCTTTAGTGACTTAAATACCAGGGCCTTGACTGTAGGTACCTGAGTAGCACAGGTTGGAGAGGACAGCCCAGCTGTGCAGCACCCAGCACCCACCCTTGCTGTCTGTGCACAGCTGTTGAGGGGCTGTTGCCATGTCTTAGAAGGACACACTCTTACATGTGCTTCTGTTTCAAGCTTGCTTAGGGTCTGGAGGGGAAAGCAGCATCCAGAGACTTTCCGTAGGTAGTGCACATGAAGTAGATCTTGGAGACCATCACCACAGTGGTGATCTTTATATGCTGCCCAGAAGCTCAGTGGCAACCAGAATGGGAGAAGGGCCATGCCTTAGTTTCTCTAGGCACTGGATGAGGAGGTGGGGTGGGAAAGGCAGCTGCGTACCAGCCACTGCTCTCCAGTAGAAGCCTGCAGTTCCCTGCAGAGACTGTGCCAGGTTAAGATCACTTTTAAACCCCCTACTTGATCCCCATCTAACACCTCTGTAGAGCTCCTGTACCTTGCTGACTCGAGCCCCTCTCCAGAGTCACCCCTGGTGTGTGTGGGCTGGGTACAGTGGGCTCTGCACCAGTTCCAAACGTGGCTGGGTGCTGTGGAGCGGGCGCTTCAGAGCTGGCATGGTGTGTGGCTGCTGCTGGTCGTGTTGCCTTTCAGTGGGGCTAGAAATTAACTGCAGACAACCAACAACAAACCAGATGTGGACCTGTCAGCCTGAAACAGAGTGAGACAGAACCAACCCACACAAACACAGTGCTGAAAGGCCCAGGGGAGAACAGTCCTGCTGTGAGGACTTTGATTGTAAGGAAGGAGTTAATTTCAAGCCCCAGCTGCCACCTTCCTGGGCTGAGGGCATTTTCTCACTGTGGCTCTGTATTTAGGTCGTGTATGGTGGAGGAGTCAGGAACTCTGGAGTCGCAGCTGGAAGCTACTAAAGTAAGCAATGTTTGTCTCCTGCTGAGGCATCTTTCCCAGCTGCTGACCCCTGGGAACACAAGGTGGGAGTGGAGATGGCAAAATCCAAATGGATTTTACATGTTTTGAGCACTGAGACCTTCGGGATTACCTGTTCGTGGATCTGGTGTCTCTCACGAGCCATCCCACAGCACTGCTGTCCTTGTGGGTGGGGCCAGGATGTTCTCAGCTGTTCCCTAACCGGGGGGAGGTGTCTCAAGAAGCGGCTTGCAGCCCTGTTGGCTTGCAGTGGTGCACGAGGAGGAACGTGGTTTGGATGCTATTTAACAACCCCCACCACGTGTGTGTAATCCCAGCAGAAGAGTCAAACCCTTCCTGCCCTGCCAGCCTCTGTTCTGCTGTCCTTAGTCTCCTCCCCTTCACTGCCTCCCTGCAGCGCAAGCACCAGGAGATCCGAGCAATGCGGAGCCAGCTGAAGAAGATTGAGGACCTTGGAGCTGCCATGGAAGAGGCACTCATCCTGGACAACAAATACACTGAGCACAGCACTGTGGGCCTGGCGCAGCAGTGGGACCAGCTGGACCAGCTGGGAATGAGGATGCAGCACAACCTGGAGCAGCAGATCCAGGCTCGGTAGTGCCCTGTGCAGCACAGTTGTGGCTAGGGGTGGGGAAAGGCAGCAGCCACAGCTGCCTGTGTCTGAGGAGAGCCCCTGCAGGGGCCATGCTAGTGCCCATCTTCTGTGTTCTGATGGGTGCAGTGAGCTTCTAAACCACAGCCAGCCCCTGGCTCCCCTCAGAGGAGTGAAGGGGAAGGTTTGGAAGTAGTTGCTGTTGGCCATTAGCAATGATGAGATCTCAGGGGCGCTGTTTTGCTCTGTTGAGCTGTGATGCTGCAGGCTTTGCTTACTTGGCCTCACCTCCTGATGCAGACTTGGCTTGGGGCAGGTGGACTCCAGCGGAGCTCTGAGGTTAGGAACTGCTCACAAGCTTTGCTTCTTCCTTTCCAGAAACACAACTGGAGTCACCGAGGAGGCCC
Source organism: Ramphastos sulfuratus (assembly GCA_013399055.1). Classification (NCBI taxonomy): domain Eukaryota; kingdom Metazoa; phylum Chordata; class Aves; order Piciformes; family Ramphastidae; genus Ramphastos; species Ramphastos sulfuratus. The sequence goes on from WBNM01041765.1 coordinate 111,621, forward strand.
TGAAGGAGTTCAGCATGATGTTCAAGTGAGTGGTACAGGCTGCCAGAGGAGTGCTTGTGAGGGATTGCTGGCATGGCAATGGCTCCTGTCTGGGATTCTCTGACTGACCCATGTGGCTCCTTTGCTCCCTGCCTGGTGTCTGCCAAGCTGCTCTGCCCGGGACCCCTGCTGCTGGCTGGGAGCAGTCTCAGTCATGCCAGAGCCTCTCCTGGGCAGCTCCCTCTGGGCACAGGGGGTGAGGAGCTGGGAGTGCCAGTGAATGCCAGCTGGGAGCACAGCCCTTGTTGGGATCATTTTAAGCAAAGTAACGAACTTGTTCTTACTATTTGTGTGTGAGAGAGCACAAGCTCTGCCCTGAACTGGGCTCCTCTGCCCGGGACAGGAGCTGCCTGTCATCCTTTCTCCCTTTCAGCCTGCTTGGTAGCTTTTGGTGCTCAACAGCTGCAGGTAACAGTGGGGCTTTGATTTTGTGTTTCCAGGCACTTTGACAAGGACAAATCTGGGCGGCTTAATCACCAGGAGTTCAAGTCTTGCTTGCGCTCCCTCGGCTATGACCTGCCCATGGTTGAGGAAGGGGAGCCAGACCCAGAGTTTGAGTCCATTCTCGACACTGTAGATCCCAACAGGTACAGGAGTTGCACCTTCTCTCTTTCTGTCACCAAATTCTGTATGGGAGGTGGCTGGAAGGACTCTTACATGCTGAGAGCTGTGCTTGTTTCTGTGGTGAAGAGTTGTGCTTGTTTTCACTTCCTCCCCAAGAGTAGGGAGGTGAGAAGGAATTCACTTCAGAAAGTGACCTGGTGTGGACAGGCTCCTGCACAAGGACCTTCTCTCCTCCCAGAGAAGTTGCAACCCCTCTGAGGAGGGCCTGCAGCTCTGCTCACAGAGGTTCTCCCCCAGGGACGGACACGTCTCGCTGCAGGAGTACATGGCCTTCATGATCAGCAGGGAAACAGAGAACGTCAAGTCCAGCGAGGAGATTGAGAGCGCCTTCCGCGCCCTCAGCTCCGAGGGGAAGCCCTACGTGACCAAGGAGGAGCTCTACCAGGTGAGTGCTAAGTTGGGGGAGGCTTCTGGCCTACAGATCAGCACTAACTGCTTGGGGGTCACAGCACTGTACTGGAGTCCCTTCTGAGCCTGCCTAGGATGTCCCCTGCAGCAAAGGCAGAAGTGATGCTGACAGCCCTGCCCAGCTCTATGCTTGGCTGTGCAGAGGTAAAGGAAAAGCTGCAGCTGCCAAAGGGCTGCTGAAAGGCCTGGGCAGGCCTTTCTGCCTCTCCTCTGAGCCCCAGCTCTGCATTAATCACCTGGGAGAGCAGAGGGAGATATTTCTGCAGGCAGTGATGCAGGGGTTCAGGCACTGCAGCACACAGTGAGTTTTTCCTCACTGTGGCAGAGGAGCAGAGGCTGCACTTCCTCCACCAGCTACCTGCTGTCCTCTCTGGTGAGAAGACTCAGGTGATACCTTCCAGCTTCTGACCACCCAGTGCCAGCAGCCAGAGCACTTCCACGCCAGGCACAGCTCAGCTGCTCCAGACTCTTCCCTGACCCCTGGGGAGGGGAGAGCTGCTTGTGGGTGTCTGTCTGCAGCTGCCCCTCTCTGTCTTTCAGAACCTGACCCGGGAACAAGCTGACTACTGCATTTCCCACATGAAGCCCTACATGGACGGCAAGGGCAGAGAGCTGCCCTCTGCCTACGACTACATCGAGTTCACACGCTCCCTCTTTGTGAACTGACCTGAACCGCCACTGCCAGGAGGTGCAAGGAACATGCTCACCTCTGGCTGTAGCTCTGCATGTGTCTCTGTGCTCTACAATAATCGATGTTACTTTATGATGTAACCTTAAACTGCTTAGCTTAAAACTTAGGGAAAACAAGTATCTTGCGGTGTGCTTCAATAAAGTTCCTGATTGAACCACAGACCCCCCATGTTTAATGGCTAAAGGCAGTTCACTGAGCTGGGTGAGACTCTAGCTGCTCCAGGCCAGCACTCAGAGGTGAGCAAGCATCTCCTGGAGGCTTCCCCTCAGTCCCTGACCTCACTCGCCAGCTGCTCCAGGTGATTCAGTTCCCTGGGTCTCTGTTCAGAGAAGTCAGAGCTCAGCTGCCAGACTTTGACTGTGCCAGTGGCATCCCCCACTGCCAGGAGCTGTGTCTGCCTGCTGTTGAACTCCAAGCAGTGCACGGGGCCTTGCCCCACAGCCTGCTTCATGGACACGGCAGGCTTCTGGGAGCTCTTCTCCAGGTCAAACAGGTGCACAACTCCTGCAGAACAGAAACACTTAGTATGTAGCAGCTGGTGAGTATCCACTGCTCTGCAACTTCAGCTACTCTTTGTCACCTATTTCCCCTTCCCTCTAAGATGCCATCACTGCTGCCAGGCCTTAAACCAGCTTGCTAAATGCTCTGGAATCTCCATGCCTTAGCTCAAAAATGTTTGGGCAGTTTCCTAGGGAAGTTCTTGTTTTAAACTGTTAGCTCTGGAAGCAGATGGCAAAACCGAGGGTGCTGGATGAGTTTCAGCCACAAGAACCTGACCCTGTTACATCCCTGAGCGGCTGTGGCAACAGCAGTAAAGGTAGCAGAGGAGGACAGTGAGTGCCTGAAGCCTTGCTGGTTAGAAATGCCTCGTGTCCCTACACGCAGTGCAGCAGGGGTGCTCTGCCTGTGTTATTCCCCTGTAGTGATTCATGCTCAGGACAGCCCTGCTCTGAGCACAGGCCCCTGCTGCTGCTCACCTTCCCCGGCTGCAGCGGCAAAGACCAGCGGTCGAACTGGGGACCAGCGCACGCAGAAGAGGTACTGCTGGGACAGCTGCAGCGACAGGAGGGGCTGGGTCTGCAGCAGGGAGTGCAGGTGGACTTGGCCATCAGTCCCACAGCTCAGGAAGAGGTTCCTGGGGGAGGGAGGAAGCAAGACAAAAATGTTGGCGTCGTTGTTACAGAACAAGTTCACTACAGCAGCACAATTTTGGGCAATGCTGGTGCTCTGCAGAGGTCTGAATGCTCCTAGAGCATGGAGCTCCAAGCCCTGGCCTGGCCTGAAGGGCTCCTCTTGGCTGAGGAGACAGCTTTGTGCTGCCCTCAATTAAGTTTAACGAGGGTTCATGGCCACAGAGCCTTCCTGGTAGGCAAGGGATGCCTGAGAACTGCCGAGCTACAGCCAGGCATTGTCAGAGCTCTGTTTGTCTCATGCAAATGAAATGCAAACCTGGGCTGTCAGCAAGTTCCACAGAGCCGTGGCTTGGGGCCTCTTCCACGGTTGTTGGGACAGTGCAGGCAGGGGTGGAAGCTCGTTTAACCTGGGCAGCTGCCGAGGGACAGCTTACTTCAGCACTGGTCAGTAAATAGCTTTATCGGCTCCTCCCCTTGTCTTTAAATCCCTTTTGACATCCACGGCTGGGCTGAGCCAAAGAAGGTGCTAATGTTCTATGCTGGCCTGCCTGCAGATGCCGTTGTGTGTCACTGGCATCGTGCCCACACGCAGCGCACAGCGTAGGCAGCATCCGCAGAGCCAATGGACTGCCGAGGGGCAGGCACTTGAGCGAGTCCCCTGAGCCAGGGCACCCTGCTCTGGAGCTTGCACACAGGCCCCCGGGTCCATCTGCGAAGTGCCCATTCAGAGGCAGGCAGTGCCTGCAACTTACCTGTGGAAGGGGGAGCAGCTGACCGAGTAGACGGGCCCAGCGTGCGGGGCGAAGACGAGCTCCACGGGGGCCCGGCGGGGAGCGCAGCCGCCCGGCTCCTGCAGCGCCGTCGTTACCGGGGCCGCGGAGCACTTGATAGGGAAGCCTCCTTCCACACCCACCACCAACACGCAGGGATCCAAGGGCGAGAAGGAAAGCGAGGTAACACCTACTGCTGCCTCTCCCCGGACCAGCTGGCAGAGAGAGACAAAGCTGCTGTGAGCTGGGGGCACCCAGGCCTGCTGCAGGCTTCCAGGCAGTGATTTTGGAGTGGGAAGGGAGATGGGGATCAGGGTCAGTGGGGATGCCCAGAGGGCTTGTCCTGCCCCGTGGGCCCCAGGTGGTTTCTGTCACGCAGCTGCTGACCTCACCTTCCTCAGCTGGGCACTGCGCGGGAGGTGCGGAGCCCCCACGGTGAAGCCTCCGGCCAAGGCCAGGTGCCCATCCTGCTCATGCCAGGCCAGCACCTTCCCGTCCGGTGCTGCACTCCACAGCCGTGCGTGGCTTCGGTGTCTGCCATCGGGCACCCAACTGACCTGTCCCAAACAGCAGGGGCTCATGACAGGGGGCACTCCTACAGCTGCCAGGCCTCCTCTCAGCAGTCTGCAGTCCCCTGTCCTGCCAGGACAACACGTGGACAGAGCCTGGCAGCAGCCAGGGATCCTGGATCCCAACCAGTCCCTCCTGGGAGCCGGCTCACGGACATAGCTGCTAGGAAAGAACAGGGCTCTGGTGTCTGGAACTGAATCCTGGGGTGCAGGGGCTGGGGCTCGGGCTCAGCTGCCATTGCTCCTGAGATGTTTACAGCACACAGCATTGCCCTGACATTCAGAAAAGAAACTGCTCAAAGTGCCCTGAATCCCAGGGCCCCAGGAGAAAAGCTCTCAGGAAGCCAGAGCCTGCCGTGCTCAGAGCACAGCACTCGGCTCCCAGCTACACATCAGGGACACTGCTGCTTGTTTTCACACAAGTCTTGTTAGCTGCACCAGTAAATAGCAGGGCACAGACCTGATCATCCCACACTGCAAGAACTCGAGCTCAGCAGATGCCTGTTCTGGAGTCTCCTCTGGGGAAAAAGCAGCTAACAAGGGAGGCCATAAGTGCAGCAATGTCCCAGCCTGAGTGGACAGGAACTGAAGTGGCACACAGTTGCCCCAGCCCTGCCTGCTGTGGTTGTTATTACCTGACAGACAGGGTCAGTGTGGGTGTCATCTGTCATCCCAGTCCTCCAGACCACAGGGTCTTCTGTTCTGCTGGTATCCCATACCACCAGCTCCCCACTGAAAAGGCCTCCTGAAAGGACAAAAACCACAGCAGGGCTCACAGCTCAGAACAAATGCCCAGAGGAAGCCATGGTGGAAGGGGTCTGCCAGCTGCCAAGGGCTGCAGCTGTAGCTGGGCCTGCCAGCTCTGGTGTACAGTGCTCCTGCAATGTCCACTGACACCCAGAGCTGAGCTGCCTGCTACTATCTCTCTGAGAAGATGATGCACATGCAGATGGCACTGGACCAGCAGCAAGAGTGCAGCTGCTGATGGTGACGAGCTGCCTTCCTCAGCCTGAGGAGCTGCACACACTGTTAACTGCTGTGAGAAATCTCAGGCAGAGCTGATAAAGACACAACTTGATCCTAGCTAGCAGAACTAAGGGGAGATTTCCATAAGGCTCCAAGGTAAGAGCAACCTACCAGCTAGCAGGGATGGCTGGGAGGGGTGGAAAGCCAAGCACATGACAGAACTGGGAATGTCCATGACGAGGTCTGGGCGCTGGGGATTCAGCCCTCTCCTGTCCAGATTCCAGGTACAAACATAGGACTTGGCTGTGCTCCAATCCCCATCATCCAGGCTGCAGAAGAGAAAGCTACAGCTTGCCTCGTTTGTCCTGCAGAAAATCCCTACTCCAGCAGAGCTCTGAGGTGCCCCATGGGCCAGCAAACATGCTGCTTTGTGGCTTAAAGGAAAACTGAGGTGATGAAAATCCTCTGCAGGACAGTGCGTGTGCAGGATGTCTCAGTGTCCTGCAGGACACACTGCAGCCACTGAACTTCAGACACAATTCACTGCTCCAAGGCCTCCCAAGGGCACCCGCAGAGAACCCACGCTAATCTGAACTGGCTGTGAGCTGGGAGTGCAGAGGGAGCCAGAAACAGAGAAGTCTGCATTGTTTTACTCTTCCCTATGCAGTCACAGACACCCTTTGTGCTGGGGCTTTTCATACAAGGCAGAAGGAATAAAGGACTGAGGACAGCAGCAGGGCACAGGAGAGGCTGCTGCAGACACTCCTTAAATTTGATGTTTTGCCCTTTGTCCACAGGTGTCCACGGCAGCAGGCGTGAATGGGGGCCAGCTTCAACCCGGGTGCAGAGAGCCCACGGTCACCACCTTGACCTTTAGTGATGATGAGCACGCAGTACCAGGCCTCACCTGTCTGCACCTGCAAGGGCATCTGTTCTTGACAATCTATCCAGAAACCATCAGTACAAGTGCAGGTGTCCACTTTTGGGGCAGGGAGGAAGGTACAAGAAACAAAAGCTGTAATTTAAGACTGCCCTAAGATCTTGTTCCTTTGAACATGAACCTTTCACTTGCAGAAGGGGTGGGTGTCTGGCTCTTACTGCAGATAAGGCAAATGTGCATACCACTGAGGTCAGGCCAAGCCATCAGGTGACCCCAGCTGTGCTCTCAGCCCCCCCAGACACTCACTGGCCATAGGAGCAGGCAAGGACAGCTCCTGTCGTGTTCCATGAGACGCCGGTGACCTGCAGCTTCTGTTGCTGAGCCTCTGGGAACGAGAGCGTGTGCAGACACAGCACCTGCAAGAGACCAGCTCCAGGGCAATCATCTCCTAACACACCCCTGCATCGGCCTCAGGGTTCCAGCATTGCCTTCCCCTCTGCCCAAGCAGCACAGAGACACCCGTGAAAAAGTTGTTGGATTCCTACTGGGAACACGTCCCTAGCACATGGCCCTGCCAAACTGTCACCCACAGTCAGCTGCCCCTGCATGCACCCCTCAGGGCTGCACAGCTCTGCAACTCCAAGCAGTGAGGGTTTACAGCACCTCAGCTCAACCTGGGACTCACAAATCTTCGTGAGCAGTGGCTTGAACACTATGGCACCATTGTATCCTGCCTGACACAAGCTGCTCACCTGCCAAGCCCTGAGATACAACCCAAGCAGGCAGAGCTGTCAGAGCCCTGCCTGAAGCTGCTCCTAGATACCCGCCAGGCTGCCATGCTCTGAACGGGCTGCTCAACCCTCTAGGTAAGTCTGTACCAACCACAGGCTTCCTTCTCACAGAGCTGCTGCAACACAGTCACTAGCAGGAAGAACTGAGCAAGGGAGCAAGCTAGAGGAAAGGACAGTTCCTAACTTCCAACTATTACGCTCTGATGAGGACACTCACAGCAGAAAGAGACAGAACTGACCCACGAGAGCCACTGCAGCCAGCTCTGCATGGGCAGGAACAAGGATCTCAATTCTATCAACTCACTGTTTTGTTCTGCTCTCTCCAGTTCACTTCAAAGCCATCAAAGGCATGGCTTTTCCAGTTCTTATTTAGCTCTTTGACAACAGCATCCTCCACTCTCTGAAGGAATGAGAGAAGGCCAGTGTAGTCCACCTGGACTTCTTGCTGGAAACCTTGGGCAGCTTCCTCCCTTCGATCCGTCTGCACAGCAGCATCTTGGTGAGTATGGGACTGCACTGCAGTTTCTGCTGTGGAGATTTTCCCAGTCTGGCAGCTTTTCTAGTGAAAGAAGACAGACAGTTTGTAATCCAAACAGACCCAAAAAAGAGTGTTGTACAAAATATCCAAAGCACCTTCGCGTTTTGAGCTTTCACAGAGACATTCGAGCACATTTGCACGGCTCTGGTTCATGGGTGAAAGCAAAGTGCCTCCAGTGATGTATTTGTGAGAGCCAGAAGTGATCAAACGCAGCCAGGTTCGGGCTCTAGAGCTTGGAACACAGACGAGGGAGAGTCAAAAGGCAGGGAGCCCCTAGAGGAACAGCGAACATGGACAAGCGCTGCGCCATCTGCTCTCAGGCTACCTGTGCTTGTGGCAGCCGCAGCCGTTTCTTCGCCAGTTTGTATAAGGGGCCTGAACCAGCAAAGGGCTGCGAGCGGGCAGAGGCAGAAAGCTGACACTAGCACCGCGGGCTCGCCTGCTGCCTGCTCCGCCCGAGCCACCAGCCGGCATGCAAACTCCCAGCGGGGAAAGGCTCCACTGTGAAGGCTTCCCGACGGGCACGGAAGGCACAAGTCGTGGCTTGGCTGCCCCTTCAGCAGGCCCGGAGGAGGGATAGGCGCAGCGCGCCGCGGCTCTGACAGGCGGCCCGGCCCGGCCCCTCGCGGCGGTATAGCAGCGCGAAGCGGGGCCGAGGCCCCGAGGTGGCCTGGAGCTTCTTACCGCCTCGCAGCGAGTGCTTCGGGCGCCCCTCCACAATGATTGCACGTCGGCGCCCGGCGCCGTCCCGTCCGCGAACATGGCAGAGAGCTGGGCCGCGCCCGCTCCGTGAGTTCCCTTGGAAACGGTGAGACGCTGCGGGATGACGTCACGGGAGCGACGGGGCCGCTGGGCAGGCGCCATGTTGGGAGAGAGCGCGGAGCGTCCGTGCTGGGCTGCGCCGCGCGGGGGCGGAGTACGGGCCGGCGATGTTGTTAACGCTGCTTCTCTGGCGGGGCCTCCTCCTTCCCTTTCCGTCTCCCCACCGGGTGCCGCCGCGCCGCCGGGAGTAAGAGCGGCAGCGCAGACGGGAGGGCACTGGTGCTGCCAGGAGTCAAGATGGCGCCGGGGTGCCTAGGGTGGGGGCGACAAAGTGGAGCGCGGGGAGGCTGCGGAGGGGCGGGACGGCGGGCACGGGCGGGCCGCGCTGCGAGGAAGCGGTTCTGAGAAGGCGAGGCTCGGCGCCCGGCCGTGGGCGCTGCGTCCCCGCGGCTGCTACTAGGCACCCGTCGCGGAGCCGCTAACAGATGCCGCGGCGGCGAGCGGAGCCGGGATGGGGGCCGCTGCGGAGCCGTCCGGAGGAGGACCGGGCGGTGGCGCGGGCAGCACCCGGTGTGAGTGGCTGCGGTGCGGTCGGCGCAGGACGCGCTCTTGCTGGGGAACGCAGCAGAGGGGGCGGCTTGGTGCGTGCCTGCGAAGCCCTGCGCGTGCCTCGTCCCGTACTGGAGCTGCGGTCACTCGTGCGCGAGGAGCAGCCGCCGCTGGCACCGCGTCCTTGGCGGCATTGTCGCCGAGGGTATGGCCGCGCTTAGTGCTTCTTCCCTAGTCCCTTGGAGCCACTCGGGGATGAACGCAGAGGTTAAATTTAGCCCTGGCGTAAGCGGTCCGGGCCTAGCACGCCGGCAGCGTTCCGCTAAATCGAGTCCTGCCTTTCTTCCTGGCGCGGCAGTATCAGACGTGGATACAGCCGGATGCCATAATCAGACAACAGTGGCAGTGAGGTAAAATCGGAGACTGTTGGGAGAGGCTGTTCACAGCCCGAGGCTGGGAAGGCTTTCGGAAGCTGCTGCTGCTACTGCAGTGCTCACCTGTGCTTTGCCTTCTCTGTTTCAGAAGACAAAGCATTGAAAGTTTTCATTTTAACATAGCGAAGCAAGTCAGCATCAGAAAACGAAGGAAGAGAGGCCTGAGGTAGAGCAGTGCGGGGAGGAGCACTAGGGAGACAGAATCTGTGAAAAGGAGCTGTAAGGGTCAGCGTCCCAGAAGGGCATGGTTTGTGCGAGCCCCCGGAGCTAGCAGTGCTCGAGGCAATGGCAGTGAAGATTTACCCACTCAGCAGCTGTCTCCTCGCTGGTAAGTTAAACAAGGGAGCTCTGCCGAGGTGCCAGACAGCCTCCGTGCACAAATAGGGACAGCACTGACTGCACCTCCCCCCCATTCCCGCAGCCTATGGAACCCACATTTGTGAGCAGCAGTGCTGGAGGCCTGAAGCTGAAATGCGATTGTGAGGCAGGAGGAGGGAGAGCTTCAAGCCCGCTGCCACCCTCCAGCCTCAAACGAGTCTGGAAACATTTTCCTTACAAGTCCTGTGGTGCCTGATCCCTGCCTTTCTGTTGTCCTTACTTTTTCATCTCAGTGACTGAAACTTTTCCTGGTTTTGGTACCAGTTAAGGCGTTTGCATGTTGCTCTAGTGTTGCCTGATAGACCCCCTGCTGATGCAACAGCCTGCACCTTCAGCAACTGCAGAATGGCTGCATCTCTACTAAAACCCTCGGGTTTTCAGCATCAGCAGGGCCCAGCAGAGCTTGCTGTGGTGCTGGGATGTGACAGGAGGCAATTTATAAGGAATTAACTCTGACAGTCACTTTATAAAGCTGATTTTCAAAGATCTAGGCACTCAAGATGTGTTAATGAGGGTACTGAGGCTTCGTAGCTAATTATGTTAGCATCTCTTTGTTACTCTTTGCAGCAGCAGTGCTTGGCTGACGTTTCAATAGCAGTCTGGGAGTGCTCTTTGTGGTGATTATCCAGGAGTACGGTGATACCTTAGCTCTCAGAGGCCAACCTTGCACCTGAATGTCCTGTGAGTTGCAAGAGCCCTTGGATCTCAGAAAAAGGCCTTGAAGGAGACCCTACAGGAGACTGAATGGATGTCAGTAAAATTTCTGTCCTTCAGATATGGCCTCTCCTCCCCTTTCAATTCTGCCTTTCCCCTCTTCCTTTCCTCTGTGCTGGGCCCTCTCACAAGGCCTAGGAACAGCAGCAGCTGGCACGTGCTGACTGTCGAGCTCTGAAGGAAGCAGCACTGCCCCGACCAGAGCAGTCAGCAAAGTGACCTGAAAGCAGGGAACACTTCCACATGCTTGGCTTTGTGGTGCGACAGACCTGCTGCTGCCCGAAGCCCCAGCAGCAGTGAGTCAGGTCACAGCTGCACGGTTGGGGACACACACACAGGCTCTGCTCTGCCCCTGGCAAGGGCAGCTGGAATGATGTCTCAGCACCTCCACTGCAAACACAAACACGGGTTTACAGGGGCCTGCCTTCGTGTGTTTCTGAGAGCTGTTGGTTTGGAACCTGAGAGAGCAAGGGTGACTTTCTGTCAGTGATCTCTGTGCCACCTGAGGTGGCAGCACTGCTGCTTTCTTCCTTGGTATCTTCCACTCCTTTGTCTTCATTTAAACCAAACTTGGCAAAAACCTGTTGCAGTTTTTTTTTCACACCAGTTGCAATTGCAGCCTTGCCACGGCTGGTCTAGGTCAAGGGCACAGTTTAACTACAGCTCTTCTAAGTAAGCGAGACTTAAGAGAACCCATTCCTTAATCTTTCCTTGCTCATTGCTGTCTTCCTAGGACCCTCTCTTCGTCCTAGATGCATTGTTCATGCATCTGCACCAGGGAACCGGATCAGCGTACAAACAAACAGGGTTTATGGGGACCATTTCCAGTTGAAATCAGTCCGCTGCTTCAGTTTAATGTGGGGCTGTGCCAAAAAAACCTGCACTGATATAATTCAGGGACAGCATGAAGGGGAAGAGGGGAGGATGTGTGGTGGGGAATGCACAAGTGGGAACTAACCAAAACAGATTTGTCAAACTGTGTCCTGAAAGGCTTTGTACTCTCCCGAGCCAGGGACACCTCTGCGCTGCGTGCATACAGCTCCTTGTGCAAAGGCACAACTCCAGGTGTGCTCACCGGCACTGTAATGCCAAAACCCATGAATGTTCCTCCAGACTGACACAGTAAGCCAAGTTCCACTTGCAGATCTTCACTGCTGGCAATTCCTGCAGCATTTGGTGCAGCTAAAGTTGGAGACTCCTGAGTTGTGCTGGCTCTGCTGAGGAGTGCCCCTGGCATTCACCAGCACAGGATAACTTTGCTCATACAACTGTTGCTGTTGCACTACATTAATAGGCTTTGACACTCTAAGGTGAAAGCAGTCATGTGTACAGTGTATTATTATAGCAAAACCTGGATGTGACAGATCCCTGCATACTTCCCTTTTTTTTTTTTTTTGTTTCGCCTTTTCTGTCACTAAACTCCTACACAAGACTCCAGAGACACTGCAACTGAGTGATGCCAACTTGAAACTACAGAGCAGGAAATGCTGTGCTCGCTGAACAGTAGGGCAGGGGCTGAACTGCTGCTCTTCCTGGGGAGAAACAGGTGACTGCCCCAGAGAGCCCAAATGCTGATTGTGGTCTAGTAACGGGGGAGGTTTGTAATGCTTCCCACAAAAGCATCTGCCAGTTGGTGCTGAGACAATAGGTGGAACACACTTAGTGCACAGTGCTGGTTTTGGCTGCTGTTCCTGAGGGACCAGATTTGGGAGCTGTGTTTAGGGTTCAGCAGGAACTTCCCTGCGGTAGGACTGAGATGACAAATAAGAGTTTCGGGAATTGACCAGAATTAAAATCCTGGAAAGCAAATGTTTATAAATTGTCTTTGTAAGAGTGTTGACTTAATTTTCCCAAGTGGAGAGGTGGGAGAGGATCATCTGAAAGGATCATCTTGCAGAGAACCCACACGTGCACCAGGTCTGGTTTCCCCTGCCCCTGCTGCTCAGTGATTCTGGCGCTTCAGCACTCATTTACATTTCTAACAGTCTAACCTGCATGGTCTCACCTGTATCTCTCATGTTTCATTAGAAGTCCCCTGCCCAGCACTAGAGCCTCTGTGAAGGGGCAATGGCCTCTCTTGCACGCCTTGGATGAGAGGAGTGGAACATTCTTGAGCACCCTTACACCTGCAAAGCTTACATATCCTGTTCAGGAGTGTCCCAGGTGTCACTGACTTGCAATTAAAGATTTTCATTAATATTTTGACTGCCTCTTTACTATCTGGGCACAAGCACAAGTGTTAGACAAGCATCCAGCTCTTCACAGTTTCCAGGGAAGGGCTCTGTGGGTTACAAAAGCTGGCATAGAGAAAAATAAAAATCAGCTTTAGCAACTGCATCTAATGGGAAGTTGACTGAAAATATCCAGCTGGAATCATTGGATTTGTTCATCTGCATACTGTTAGCTGCTCGCTGTGGTTTTGTGCTCCTGAACACCATCCCCTTCAAGGGCAGCTGCCAGCCAGTACTTTCATCTGAGGGTTTCAACTGCACCAACTGAGGACTTGTGGAGGACTCTTCCATCAATACCTGAGCACTGGGCTCTAAGGCAAGTGCCTGGCTGGGCAGGTCTGTGCCCAGTGGGGATGGATAAACAGAGGGGAAGTGTTTGCCTGTTCAGTATTTGTGCCAAACTGTAGGGTGACAGAGCCTCCGCAGCTTCTGGGGGCTGTCAGGCTGATTACACACATCACAGCAGCCAGTGTGGCTCTGCCTGCTCCTTACAGCCAGCACTGATATGCTGCTCAGACCCTCCTATCGACTGCAGGCTTCTATGTGCTTGTGCTGCCTGTAGCCCTCAGCTCACTGCTGTACACAGCAATTTGAAAGCTCTCATGTACTAAGAAATTCTGCCTCACACTCCAAGGAGGAATCTTTACTCCTAGAGCAGAGGCAGAGCCTGCAGGGTCTCTGTGGAAGGCAAGGCTCCCAGCACAGGCATGCAATTGTTACGCAGTCAGCTGCATTTCAGCAGCGGTGAAACTATCCCTGGTTTAGGTTTCTCTGCAGTAATTTCTCTGAAGCCTATGAGATTCTTTGGGATGAGAGGCTATAAAAATCTTAAGTTGATATTAATTATATTGCATGATTTTATGTGTGCCCACTTTGCACTGCAGAAACTGTTGAAGGCAACACTCAGTTCTCTTTCACACATCACTGGGCTGTGTTGGAGAGAGTCAGGCACAATTTCTGATCTTGCTTGCCCAGTGAGGGGGTTCATGCTTAAAATTTACAGCTGACTTGACATTCCAGAAACTAGGCATGGTTACTAGTGATGTCTTTTGTAGTTACAAACCTAGAAAGGAAAGAGACATTGGGAGAGCTGAACCTTTGCATCCAGGAGCAGAGCGGAGATTACAGAGAAGTTCTGCTTGCTCAACTGCTGAGAAACACTTGCAGCTCCTGCTGCACTCTGTGCAAACTCTTAGCTGCTGCCAATCCCCCACAGATCCCAAATGTACAGAAAGGAGACTCAACACTACTTGCTTCATTTGTCTGACAAAATCACTGTCACCCATCAGGCTGTGTTGATCCAACTCACTTCTGTGGTAGCACCACAGAACCCCTGAGCCCAAAAGATGCCACAGACAGCAGATTCCTGCCCCTTGAGCTGTGCATCCTGAAGTTCAGAAAAAAAGCAGGAGCACGGAGAGAGGAGAGCTATCTGTGATATGGGCAGCACAACTGCCTGGACAGCATACAGAGTTTAGGAAAGAAAGGTCCTGCCTGTTGGATTTGCTGTGGTCTGAGAGGGCTCTTGCAGGGAGCTGAGGAAGCAGGACATCACTCTCTGAGTGCAGTCACACCCTCTGCATCCTGGTGTTTGAACCTCTCATCAGTGACTGAAAGTTACAGATAAGGTAAAACTTTAGAAAGCAGTGAAAAGAGGCAACTGACTATTTATCAATGACACCTTTAGGCTCTGGGGATGTTTTTTCTGTTTGGTTATGGTGTCAGAGATATTAGAAACAGCTACACATGCGCAGGTCAGATGGGATTTTGGAAACGCTTGTGTAGCAGCAGGCAGCTCACAGGAACCAGGCTTTATACCACCTAGATACCACTTTTCTTCTTGTGTAAGGAACCCATGTGGGCTCTGGGGCACCTACACAGAGAAGCAGCTTCAGGCTGAGCTGAGGATTGTGGCACTGAGCATACCTGCTAATGGTGCAGCCAGCACCAACAGCAAACCAATACAAGTGCAGCAGCCACCACCTGCTCTCCTCATCCTTCTGGGGGCTTGAGAACTCCTCTCACTTAGTAGCTTGGCTTTACTTCTTTACCTCTCTGTAAAACCAGGAGGAGAGTGCAGAGAGGGCATCACTCTGTGAACTGCCATCGGGTGCTCTGAGCCTGCGAGCAGCTGTTGTTTGGAGGCCTTTCATCACATGTACCCAGAAGGCAAAGTACAGCTGGATTGTGTAAGCTAGGCTCTGCCCAAAGGCTGCTAAAGCACAGGTACCTGGGCAGCTGCAGTACAAGGATGTACCACTGGAGCGGATATCTTGGTGGTAGTGCAACTTTTCTCACAGGGAGAGAAGTGAGGAAGAGTTAGGACAAAGGATTTATTGAGCAGCTGGAAACAGCACATCCCCAGCACAGAACTGAAGGAAGCGAGCAAAAAAAAAAAAAAAAAAAAAAAGTAACTAAAAGAACTTGCTCCAAAATCTGAACACTTTGCTTTCTCTCTTTACCTAGAAGCACAGGAACTTTGTGCTTCAAATTTCAATGTACTTTCAAAGTACTTTCAAAGTGTTTCTTTTAATACCAATATATCATGACCATATGCTCTTTTCTTGGGAATAGCTAGCTCTAGGGTGACTCAAGGGATCACAGAAATGTTTTTAACAGCACCACAGTTAAAATTAGTGACTATTTGGCTCCAGATACATCAGCAGATCACCTTAACCACATCCTGGAGGAATACTCAGCAATTCATAGAGTAAACACAGGAAATGCTGCTTGGATTTTGCCTTGTCTGAATGTGAAACTATCCATACTAATTGACATCCAAATGAACTGATTCTGGGAGACACAAGAGTATAAGAGAAGCCATCTCACAGTGATGGGCTTCAGGAAGGCCTGCAGCCACTCCTCTTGGGCAGGGTTCCATAATCTTGCATTTAAAAAGTTGTGCTGCTTTGGTTACCTTTTGTGCCCAGCAGCTGACAGTGCTCATGGCTGTGGCTGAAAGCAGGGCACCGAGAGGTGCAGCTCCTCTCCTTTGCTGCTTAGCATGGGGAAGCACTTTACAAATCGCAGTGGCAGCCATTGTGGGTGGCAGTGGAAGCAAGGACAAAACTGGTGGGAAGTGACAGCTGGAAATAAAAAAGTAATTGGGATGTGGAAGCAACAGGTGGGAACAGGCATTGGAAAAGCCCTGAAGCAGGAATGAATCCAGGCCTTGCTGAAGGAGGCCATTTGAAAGGCAACTGGAAGGGACAGGAACTGCCCAGAGAGATGGTGAGAAGGCAGTGCCCTGAGATCAGCCACAAGGGCAGAGTCCTACTGCTCTCGGTCCTGCACGGCAGCACCCAGCTGCCAGGGGCTCGCTGCCTGCTTCCACAGCAAAGTGCCTGGGCTTCTGCTTTAGGAGGAGCAGGGAGCAGGGCTGCGGCTGTGACGCTGCACCCAGCTCTGCCATGACAGGTGGAAAGGGACAGGAAGAGCAATTTAAGTCATCCGCTCGGGTGCAGCAGCAGGTGGCTGCCAGGGCCCGGGCGCCATGACCTTCTGGATTGTGCTCCACGGCCCCCGGGTGCGCTGAGTGTGACTGACAGGGCCGCTGTGCCCTCCCACCGAACCGGGGTCGCTGCCCCCGGCTGTGCTCCAGCCGAGGGCGGCAGCGCACTCAGACCGGGGCTGCTGTGTCCCCAGAGCACGGTAGGGCGGGACCGCGACCTCCCCTGCAGGCGCAGGGGCTGGTCCCGAGGGGACAGCCCAGGCCGCGGCACTGGTGTCCGAAGGCGGGGACAGGCCACATCCCGAGGCGCCTCCGCGGCCGGGCAGGGAGCGGCGGCGCGGGCCTCGAGCGCGGCGTCCGCAGCCGGGGCACGCGGACACGTGCGCGCTCCCCCACACGCACACCTGCGCGCGCCTCCGCCCTTCCCCAGCCTCGCGCCGTCCTCTGCCTCCGCGCGACCGGCCCCGCCCCCTCCCGCGAGGCCGCGAGGCCCGGCCAATGGACGCTCGGCGTGGGGCGGCAGGTGGG